>CM055961.1:44987500-45245000 GCA_029531755.1 Holothuria leucospilota
CTCTGTCTGTATCCTAGTACTGGCAGTAACATTTAACTTCAAGGCATACTACTTCGGAACGAAAAGGCATTACAGCCCTATTGTGTTAGTTACATTAGAAACTGTCTCCGCTACATTTGGTGGGCTCCTTGGATTGGTCACTAGTATCATTGTATTTGATTATCTTTTCTTTCTTCTGGGCTCCTGTGTGTGCCTCGGACGAGAAGCTACTATTGAAAACTCGTATCAGAGATTCTCGTGAAAGAAATGGTAAATGGGAATGCATATTATTAAAGGGTTTCGTTTTAAATGGGATCCCATTTTTCCCACTGCTGAAGTCTCCAGGTGATGTACTGTAAGCTTTGCAAACTATAGCTTAATCAGTATTTTGATGTAGGCCTAATTTAATGTAAGCATAATGTCTATTTTATCATGTTGAACCATTTGTATGAGGATAATAATTTTAGTAAGTTATCCACGAACATATCAGATTTGAAAAGTAATGATGTACTGATTGATAAAAGTGTTACACTTTTGTTGATCTCATGCCTTAAAGCGACAAGTAGTTTGGTGATAATTCAACTTTCATGTAATGCCACTAGGATTTCTATTAATGCTGATTATATGCCAGCGTTGCAATACAATAAAAACATATATGGTATCGCCCAATAATTTCTAAGTGTATGTATACTTTAAACCAGGACACACTAAGTAACAAAATCTTTGCTTATGCCTATTTACCCACGATCTTGTTTGTTTATTCATCGCATTTGTCTTTTCTCAATACGTTAAATATTCATGTGTTTTACTAATATCTCAATAAAAGTTCGAGGTATTAAGATCTTACTCCTCACCGTAGTTTATCAGGATCGTCACCATGCTTTTCTTGCGCATACAAACATTTGGATATTTTTTGTGGTAAGCATTACGCCTAGTATCTATATGAGGTTTTCGTTTACGTAAAGTGTAAATTATAGCGATCGCAATCTCGAGGTAACCTTTACTTCTTGTTAACATAACAATGTGATAGTCCTAAAACAATCCATAATAACTGATTGTTTAACTATTCGAATTAAACTGGTAACCCTCTATCTCATCGAAACGTGCGTCTTCTATAGTATGCTATGCTTAATATACATGCATTAAACGCTTCGCAAGACTTAACACTTTGGGAACTTATTTTGCATTCCTCCAAAAGAAATAATAGATTAAATGCATGTTTTAAACAACTAAGACTGATATTTTGCTCTAGACTTTACTACCAACTGAAAGGCTAGAAGTTGCAAACTTTACATGTCATCACTCAGGCCGGGATTTCAAATGTGCCAGGGTGGGCACCCTGGGAACGATCCTATATGTGAACCGTATTGGGCTCTACAAAACAACGATGGTATTATGGATACATAGGTACACTTACTTCTTTGTAAGGCGTAAGATTAGAGATACCACATCTACAACTAAGTAAGGACCAAAATTATGATGATGGTACTGACCTTTTTGTGTACGAGCCACTAGATTAAGACTAAACAGAGTCTCCCGAAGCCTACAAAAATATGATATCCTAGTATTCGGGGCAACTTTCGCTTTCGCGTTTCTCGTTGTCCCATACTAAAATCCGGCAAAGGCATCACTTTCACTCATTTATGATGTAAATATTTTCTTTCTTTAGTTATTTTAATAGGTTTCTTTCATCTTTCGTGTTTTCATAGATAAGGGGAGGAATCAGTTTTACTATAGTCGTCTTTATGGTCTCCTTCCAATCAATATATATTACAAAGGCTGTATACAATAGTCAATAAATGACACAAAAAATGAAACAACCTTTATTTACAAATTTTTAATCAACTTGCCTAAAAGAAAATGAGATTTATACTCTCCTCTTAAGTTCCTCGTGTAAGTGACTTACAACTTTAATCTGTTTAATGGCATTTCCTGTTTATAACAATTTTATTTGTGTTTATGTGTGTTTATACAAATATGGCCTAAAACTGTTTTTATTAATCCCGCTTATCAGTTTTGATTTTTAAATTGAAAGCTGCATGAGACATGCGTCATGAATGAAATTTCATCTAAACAATACTGCCTGTAACGCTAAAGGTAAAAATTTTGAAACAAGAAATTAATTAAGACACATTTTCCATTTAAAATGGTACATCAACTGCTTACAGTAAAATGGAAATATAAGTACTTTTGTGATCGTTCCGTACGTAAATTTGATGTTATTTAAATAAAGCAGTTCTTGCGAATCTTGTGTCAAAAGCTATTATGCTTTTAAAGGGGCATGCAGCATCAACATAACAGACCCAGTTAAAGTAGATAGCCACTCCGTGGGATAAGTACCAGCTAGTTATAGGTTTCTTGTGTTGATATTTTCAATAACTGACGACTTAATGGTACAATCGGCATATTTATGACCACCCTTATCAAACAGACTTTATACAATAGGCGTTTTACCAGTGCAGTTACTTTTAAATATGTGTTGATCCTTACTCAAAACTTTCTATCTAGCTTTAAATCTAGATAGCTGGCCAATTATGGCATAAATGAAAAAAGTGTTCTGTCTCAAATGTGATGACGTCAATACAGAAGCTAAGCGGACAGAGGGAACAGCCGATATAAGGTTTATATATTTATTAAGGGTAACACTTACTGCCAAAAATAGTCTTCCAAATCTGCAAGCTTTTTAGTTTGAGTTTCAGTTTATTTCTGTCTTCCTTTGTAGGTATTAATAGCAAAACAGTACAAACAAATATTTCATAAGTATATGCCATACGATACAATAATTAACATTAAAATACTACATGAAAGGAAGGAGAACCAGAAGGAAGTTTTCACTTTTCAAGTCTGGTCCCTATCAAAGTACAGAATGAGAACAAGTGATCATGTACAATCACATAGAAAGAAAAGAGAAAAAAAAACAAAAGGAAAACAAACAAACAAAAAAGAGGGGAAAGAAAATAAAAATTTTTGCAATGACGCAGTTTAACCCGTACTACTGCTACCCTTCATTTTATTTATCGAGCAGGTGATTGTTCAGTTTTTTCTTAAACATGCTTAAAATGCAAGACTGTTTAATGGAATCGAATAAGGAGTTCCAAAAATTCGCACTTGTAATTCTTACTTGGGACTGTGCTAAAGAATTCCAAGTATGCGGAAAGAGGAGATTGTCCTTGAATCTAGTAGAGTAAGAATGAAATCACTATTAGTTTGGAAGAATGAGATGAAATCGGAAGGCAGATTACTATGTTTGTGTTTATATAAAAAGATTCCCAACTGATAATTGTAAATGTCATCCAAGGTGAGAACTTTGTTTTGGAAAAAGAGATGCTTTGAGTCGGCTCATTGAAGGGGGCATTACAGATAAGCCGTAAGGTTCGCTTTTGCAAAACGCGAAGCTGATTGAGTAAATAATCTGAGGAGTTACTTCATAGTAATATACTGTAGTTAAGATGTGGCACAAAGAGAGCATTATAAAGGGTTAGAAGCGTTTTGCTGGACAAGAATTCTCTCAGTCTAGCGATGAGACCTACTATTTTACATAATTTTTCAGTAATTCCACAAATACGGTCTTTCCAAGATAACTGATCGTCTATTTGATCTCCCAGAAAATTGGTACTGTGTACGCTGTGAATGATCGTGTCATTAATCGTAATCGTATGATCTAGAGGGGTCTCTTTGCACTTGCAAATACCATAAGCTTAGTTTTAATAACATTTAAAGATAATTTATTTGCCGCTAACCAACCATACACTTTTTTAAATTCAAAAGAAAGGGTTTCTACAGCTTTATTAACACTAGGATCATGAATATAAATAGTTGTGTCATCGGCAAACAAGATGAAATTTAAAAGATTTGACGTCTGACTCATGTCATTAATATATACAAGGAATAGTAGTGGTTCTAAAATGGACCCTTGTGACACTCCTATATTAATGTTCCTAGAAGAAGAGTCTTTACCCTTATATCTAACAAACTGTGTACGATCACTTAAATAGCTTTGAAACCACTACATCCCTTACACCATATACATACATTTTCCTAAGTAAAATTTGATGGTCGATTGTATCAAATGCTTTTGATAAATCCAGGTATGAAGCAGCTGTTTTAACGTGATTATCTAATTTAAGTGCAATATCATCAACAAATTTGAGTGACGCAATTTAAGTAGAATGGTTTTTACGAAAGCCATACTGACCATTAAACATAAGATTCTTATTATCAATAAATTTCCACAGCCTATTGTACACAATTCTTTCGTATTCGTAAATCTTTGATAAAGCTGGAAGAATAGAAACTGGTCGATAATTTGAAATAACTCTTTCATTACCAGACTTATTTATACGAATAACTTTTGAAATTTTTATTTCACTAGGAACAACTCCAAGAAGAAAAGAACGGGTTAGTAATGAGTGAGAGAGGTAACACAATAAAATTACAGACCTCTTTTAAAAATGTCATTTGTAATGTTATCGTAACCGGGTGATTTTCCATTCTGCAGCTTACTATAGTTACAGAATGAAACACAAACAGTTTGGAATATTTACATCAATGTAACGAGTAGTATCAATGTTTACTGGATCAATTTTACTAGCTAACTTTGTAGCCACTGTAGAAAGATAATCATTGAAATAATCTGCAATATCTACAGGATTGTCTAGAGGCCTAGTACCATTGTCACAAACAAAAGGATTGACTATATGATTTACGTTTCCACTGCGCAATACATCACGAATACCTTTCCAAGTTTTTTGCTGCTTGATTCATTTCTTTCAAAGTGCTCCGCAAAATAAGATTTCTTTGCTATTCGGATAGTTGAGGTAAGCATATTCCTATTGCTACGATAATTCAGGGAATTAGGTGGCGTAGGATTTGATCTATACGATGACGTAGGATTTGATCTTTTACGATTGAAGAACGTATTAACATTTCTAACCGATCATTCCTACTAACGTGAATTGCTATTCCTGTAATGTCGTTTATATTTTCCATTGTAATCTACGTAAGGAAAAGCTATACGTAGATGAAACTGGTACACACACATATGTATGTGAGTGCATGTGTGCTTGTGTCTGTACATGAGTTTAGCATTGGTACTTAAATTCACCCATATCAGCTAGGGTTTTTGTTAATATGTTTTATGATGGTTTAAGGTTTAAAACATTTACGTTGCTTGGTTACTGAATTTTTAAGTTTTGGCAATCTGTTTTCATGCTTTTACCGTTCTTATATAAACTCGTGTACTTACTCTGTACAGTTACGCTAAAAAGGGCTAAATAGAAAGACAAAAGCTCCCAGAAGAGATGCATTTTACAACTTTTAAACCTTCAGTTTACCTTTTTTTATTGTTTTACTCTTTCATGTGATTATTAAAAAAGTTGAGTCTCTTGAATCCATAATGATCCTGCAAATTACCCGAGGAATTTTGTTTGCTGCCTGTAACTGTACGCGGAATATATATATTTTCCGCAGCGTTGCGACCGTATATATATATATATATACATGTATATATATATATATAAATATATATATATATATATATATATATATATATACATGTATATATATATATAAATATATATATATATATATATATATATACGGTCGAAATGCTGCGGAGCACTATAATAGTATGTAGGTCGATAAAGGTTGAAACCAGAAAGCCTAAGGGCTTAGTGATTCATTGCCGAATGGGGATGTTTTGTTGTACTGAGGTTTATACCTCAAATTTATCTTTCTTGACTACATCATTTTACGATATTTTAATAATTTGACCTCTGCTGACCTCACATGAACTTTGAACCCCACCAAATATAACAAAAAAAGAAAAACGAAAGTGTCTTGAAAGGAATTCAACTCCAATGGATCTTGGATCTTGAAAATTCTTGGGAAATTTTGCTTTTTGACCTCTGGTGACCCCATGTAACAATCTTGGAATTTCTTGGGAAATTTTGCTTTTTGACCTTTGGTAACCTCAGAATGATCTTGGGAATTCTTGGGAAATTTTGCTTTTTGACTTCTGATAACCCCAGATAGCAATCTTGGGAATTCTTGGGAAATTTTGCTTTCTGACCTCTGGTGACCCCAGAGGACAATCTTCGGAATTCTTGGGACATTTTGCTTTTTGACCTCTGATGACCCCATATGATGATCTTGGGAGTTCTTGGGAAACTTTGCTTTTTGACATATAGTGACCCCGGATGACAGTCTTGAGAATTCTTGGGAATTTTGCTTTCTGACCTCTGGAAGACCCATTAACAATCTTTCAAATTCTTGGGAAATGTTGCTTTTGACCCCAGTGACCCCAGATGACAATCTTGGGAATTCTTGGGAAATTTTGTTTTTTGACCTCTGGTAACCCCAGTGACCTTGACCTACACCAAAATTGATAGGGTTCTTCCTCTCAACATGGCAAATTTATATACCAAATATGAAAAGTGCCTGTCATTCCTATCTTGAGATATCGTGATTACAAGCCATTTACAAGGTTTCTGTAGTTCAACCTCTGGTGACCTCAGATGACCTTTGACCTCTACCAAAAACAGTAGCATTCTTTCTCTCAACATGACAAATCTATATCCGCCATTCCTATCTTGACATATCCCAATTTTAAGGTTTTCGGTCTTTGAACTCTGGTGACCTCAAATGACATTTGACCTCCGCCAAAAACAATAGGGTTCTTTCTCTCAATATGACATATCTATATACCAAATATGAAAAGTGTTGGTCATTCCTATCTTGAGATATAGTGATTACGAGCTTTTCAGCCTCTTACCTATAGTGACCTCAAATGACCTCTGACCTTCACCAAAAACAATAGGGTTCTTTTTCTTAACATGATGAATCTATATACCAAATATGAAAAGTGTCGGTCATTCCTGTCTTGAGATATCGTGATTACGAGCCTTTTCGGCTTTTAACCTGCAGTGGCCTCAAATGACCTTTGACCTCCACCAAAAACGATAGGGGTCTTTTGCTCGACATGACAAATCTGTATACAAAATATGAAAAGTGCCAGTCATTGCTAACTTGAGATATCGTGTTTACAAGCCAATTACGAGGTATTCGCAGTTTAACCTCTGGTGACCTCAGATGACCTTTGACCTCTACCAAAAACAATGGGGTTCTTTTTCTTGACATGCAAAATCTGTATACCGAATATGAAAAGTGTCGGCCTTTGCAATCTTGAGATATCGTGTTTACGAGGTTTTCGCAGTTTAACCTCTGGTGACCTCAGATGACCTTTAACCTCTACCAAAAACAATAGACTTCTTGCTCTCAACATGACAAATCTATATACCAAATATGAAAAAAGTCAGCCATTGCTATCTTGAGATATCGTGTTTACAAGCCGTTTACGAGGTTTTTGCAGATTAACCTCCGGTGACCTCAGATGACGTTTAACCTCTACCAAAAACAATAGGCTTTTTCCTATTGAAATGAAAAATCTGTATACCAAATATGAACAGTGTCGGTTATCGCTAACTTGAGATATCGTGTTTACAAAGTTTTCGGTATTTGACCTCTGGTGACCCCAACTGACCTTTGACCGCCACCAAAAACAATAGGGTTCTTTCCCTCAACATGACAAATCTATATACCAAATATGAAAAGTGTCGGTCATTGCTATCTTGAGATATCGTGTTTACAAGCTCGGCGTCACATACACACATACATACACACACATACACACACACGCACGCGCACACACACGACATCACCATCGCATAGATTCCTTGCCTGCCTACGGCAAGGAATCAAAAAGTGCTAAACGTTTGAGAAAAATTCGACGACGTTTCGAGTATAGACCCTTCATCAGGTGGTAAAGAAATGCAACTGCACAACAATGGTTGTTCAGTTGCATTTCTTTGTCACCTGATGAAGAGTCTATACTCGAAATGTCGTGGAATTTTCCGCAAACTTATAACACTTTTTATAACCTTTATATATGTATATATAAAATACATATATATTAGTTTATATCCGGCTAATTGTGATCTTTGCGGTGTTTATATATATATATATATATATATATAATTCGTTAAAAGACCATGACGGATTTGTATAACAACCTTTATATTGTCATATCAAGCCAAATTTGTTTTGATAAAAGACAGTGCAAGGTATGCATGCTGGGAAAAAGCCCTTAGCTACTTTTAAAATTTACTCCCTGCCATAGCAGGCATAGGGCCGGTATCTTGGATTAAGTTAGGTTCTATAGAGTATTGTGTGTATGCATTCACCCATGAAACCACTCAGAAAATGTCTAGTGACCAGCACAATGGAAGCAGTGTGACAGCATTCTCCAATGAAGCTGATTACTATTACCACTGTGGCTGTCAGGATTCCTTTTTTTCAGCTTGGGTGATTCAACTTTTTCAATTAGATTAAGGGCACTTTCCTCTCATGTGTAAGATATACGAAATTGGTACTGCCATATTAAGTCACAAATAACTTGATAAAAGTCGATGTCTGATATACAAGTCTATACAAGTTTTTGAGGGCCATTTTACATGTTGTGTGTTTCATTTAGTTATTTGTCTCTAACTAAGACCTCTCTGGACTGCAATATGCGTACATACATGCACACCGAAGTCATTGGGGACGCCTCTGCAAATCTTGAAAAGGAACTAAAATTTACATCCAATTTTCTCCCTTCTGGGGGCTTTACAATTTAGTATTCACAATCTCAATTTTCAGCATACTCATCAGTAATTTGCCCATTAAGGAAGGCGTGAGCTTCCCTAGGTGTCCAACAAGTCGAAGCCCCCCAAAACTTCTATAAAGAAAATTCTATTCGAAAGATGTAACAAATTAATTTATTTAAAACGACGTAGACTGATTCTCGTAATTTCTTAGTATGTGAAGCACGCTTAAATTTTAAGGTGCATATCGAAGAGACTATATACTCATTGATAGTTAAAATAGACCCAACCGCTGGGCAACTCAACCCTCTCGAATGATACTGTATTAGCCTCAAACTGTTCATCCAGATGCAAAATAATAGCGCCGTTACATGGATTTTCATGGATTTTACATGGATCTGTCAATATGGAAAATTTCACCTTTTTTTAACTGTGTGAAGGATTACAGCATGCAAATGTTTTTTGCACTAAATGAGATCCTCGATATATTTCCCTCTTTAGGTTAGTAATAACAAAAATTATTAACATTTGTCCAATAGCTGGGTCTCTAACGACCGAATTAACCCGAAAGAGAAGAAATGATGGGAAAGTGTTGGTAAAGGATAAAATTACTAAAACTTTGAAACATAACGGTAACATTCCATTTGGATGAGCTTTTACTTCATACAAAGAAGAGAAATTCGCATGACTTCCAAAAAAATTGCCACGAAATTGAAGCACATGTCCTAATATACATTTGTGAAAGACAAAGTCAAAATATCTTAATAAAGTTCCCAACTTTTTAAAAAATTTTCCATCAAATCGAAATATCCTTGCCATGAAGGGTTAAACCCAACCGTCATAGAAGAAGCATGGGACGTTTTTCGCACATGAGTAATCACCTTCAATTGTCTTTTTCCGTTTTATGAAATCTACCCTCATTATGAGGGACTGCCACCCTCATACACAGCGCGTTCAATGCGTCCCACACTTGACTTTATTGGGCACTTCAAAAGCAAGTTTGCTATAGGACAACGTTAACTGTAAAATTTCTAAGATAACCTGATAAACCCTTGCTAGCAGGGGCTAAATTGAAAAACCCTCATCGGAAACGCTTCCCATAATCCTTTCATGTGAACGTGAGCTCGCACACTCAATGTACAATAGCTTATCTACTTTGCAATTTTTCCAGAAACAGAAAGCCTTCATCCTGTTTGATCGATAATTACCTCTGCTCATGGAGCTACTCCATTCTCTCCCCCTGCATAGGGATGTACATTACAACATAAAAGTGAGCTGAGAATATTTGAAGAATAGCAAGAATTACACAGGGTAGCATGGGTAGCTGCTGAAATTTTCAGAGCTGGGAATCCAGCCAGTCGTTCGTTGAGGACATGTTGTATGACAGGTTAAGTTCAGCACTGATGATTTAATTCAGGCTACTCCAGATGTTGACTTCTCTTTATTCTCCCCCAAAAGAAAGACAGTAATGTCGTAAACGAGTGGAGGTCGCCGGCTGAGGAATAACTGATTGTTGGAAACCGTTCAGATGAAATAATGCATTTTGTCCAGACCTATCGGAAAGACAAGCATCAAATGTGTTCAAAGCCGAGCGCAGTGTTTGGCTTGTAGCTGATAGGGGCTGTGAGAGATGTACCAGCTGCCTTCAGTAGACAAGTCATTGTGTCACATCTACAGGCTGAGAAATTTCGAAATATGCAACTCCGTCAACATTTCGGTGTTAGAACTGCTCTGAATATGCACTTAACGTGCACGCTATCCTTTGGCTAAATGGTACAGCCGCCGCCTGATTTTAATCTTCGTTCCTCAGTTTGAGCAAAAAACACAGAAATAGTTTACGGGAATGTTTCTATGTAAAGCAAGAAAGAAAGCCCGTGGGGCCTTCCAAGTTGACATTTCATTTCGCCGTAGCTTCCATATGAACAGATCCTGGCCGGTTATGGTGTACGGTAATTTATCTGTTAATGTTGACCTCGACTACAGGGTACAGAGCCATATATACAGAGAGTTGCGACAACTGAGTTTGGGCGCCATTTTGTGGCCAATGATACTCTGTAGTACCGACTGTGCGCTATGTTCATTGTGTAGCGTCCACGGTGCTCTCGATTTGACTTTTGATACCAGGAGGTCTGGGAGCTTGACGGTGGTGCATCGATTAAAAAATACCATTTACGTGTAACATGAACAAGTAATAAATGGAAGGGAGGGAGGGAAGATTTGAGGGGAGGGGTTTAGCGATTATTGTTTTTGTAATTTTTGGAAAAATCTGAACAATCGTTTCTTTTTAATTTGGTAACTTAGAGAGCATGACAAGGGACGGAATTAGATGAAACATGTGTAATAAAATCAAGAGACACTATTGAAAAGTAATAACAAACATGAAGCTTGAAATCCTGATATGAAGCTGTGGCACTTCAAGGGGACATTTTGGGGCAGTTTTTTAATACGGGTAAATTACTCATAAGTCTCTGGCAATTGATTTGATCAAATGAGTGGAAGGGCATAGTAAGTCTAGTCTACACGGAGAATATTGCCCCTTCCCCTCTTAATATACGAGCCTATGTTAAGGTGTAGGACTCAGAACTGAATTACATTACAAGCCTGTGAAATATTAGGCTACACTGAGCCCTCATATTCCATTTGAGGAAACTAGATAAAAGGGGAAATCCACTATGGCTCCCTCTCCCTATGTTAACACGGTGAAGATGAGAGCATATTGTATGATACTTATAAAATTATAATGGCTCAAAAGTGCCCCTTAACTCTATTGAAGGAAAAATGAAGAAATAGCAGAATTTGGGTTTCCTGTATTTCATACTCGTTCTCAGTTGTGAGTCTAAATTCTTTCTGTGTACTACTAGTACTAAACTACAGATTTCTTGAAGGAGGAAGCATCTGGTGTGGCACAAATGGAGATATTCATGCCCCAAAGTATCCTTAAACCCCTATTTGCAAGGAAAGATGAAGAAATCGCAATATTTGGGCTTCCGTAATTACATGCCCATTCTGATTTGAAAGTCAAAATTCTTCCTGTGCACTACTAAGGCACTCGTTTCAGGCACAGTTTCCCACTCCATAAAGATGAGAGCATCTTGTATGATACTTAAAGAGGAACTACGACTCAGCAAACCCCCTAACCCATATTTTACTTGAATGGAAAAATGAGAAAATCGTAATACTTGGGCAGTTGCCATCGGGGGTCCGAAATTCCATGCTCATTCCGACTGTCTGATTTGCGAGTCGGGATTTTTTCTGTGTACTACTGAGGCATATGGCTGTAGCTCTCCGCGAAGATGGGAGCATCTTGTGGCACAGGCTAGAGATATTACTGCTCAAAAATGCCCTTAAACCCATACTTTCCTCCAAAATATGATCCCAGACCAGCACACTGCCAGAAGCCAAAATTTAAAAAAAAAACAAGCAAAATGTGAATTTCAATGACACTCATTTCATGTAAGTGTGAATGTGGGAGTCAAAATTTTCTTCACGTATTACCTAGCTATCGGACTACCAAAAAAATTTGAGGTTGTGGGGAAACGTAATTAAAGAGCATCAGGTCGCTAAAATTGCAAAAGTACTGTTTTTGGTGAAAAGGGCCACATTCGACAGGTCACTACAAAAAAAAGGAACAATATTTTGGGAAATACTTTCAAAATACATCACATCACTCTACACTCTACAACACATTAATTTCTTTGCAATTACAGCTAAAAAATACACCAAACCAAAATACACCCTAAAAAGGGGACAAAGATGAACGAGTTGCACGAATTCGGTTTTGTCCCCCAAATGGCACCCATGTATCCTCGTGATGTGTGTTTGCTGGGTATCAAGTTGTCTTAACTGTCTGTACATATGGCTCTGACAAGGGTAAAGTTAAGAACACCCTCGTACCTTTACTAACCTTACGAAAACGTATAATTAGGCCCTTTCTCTTGCCTCTCTTGTAATGTTACTACAGGGTATGTCCAAAAATGAAACCACTTTACACAAAGTTTCTATATAGTCCAGTTACAAGATGGCCACAGACCCTGGACATTTTTTCTATCTTGTATACACCAAATTTCTCCCGTAGAATGTTCTTTAATATAAAATAGACCAAATGCTAATATAGGGGGCGAGGGCGGCCGAACCCATGAACCCTGATAGTGGACGGCTGGATCTGCAGTGAGATGTTAGTACTTATGAATACACACTACAAAAGATGAGTAAAAGTTTACCCATCAAGTTTACCCGATGTGCTCGTATGTCACCTCCCACTTTGTTGGGCAAAAGCCTACCCAAACAGAGTTGTCTACATGTTCTACCCATGGAATGGGTAAAAATAATTGTCCAACAATTTTACCCAATTGTGCTTTTACCCAATAGACGGTTCAAAGATTTCCGCATTTTGACCAATAAATGGTTTAAAAAATTCCCCATTCTACCTAAAAGATGGTCAATCACAGAAAAATTTCCACCACAAATCGGTAAATTGTAATGAAAGGGTGCCCACCAAATGTGCAATGCTGTGGGCTATTTTACCCATTAGTTGCTTTATCTGTGATATATTTACATATGTGCTGGTTCCTTACACTGCTGTAATACACCATATTTGAAGAACATGGCACGAGGAGTATCCATTATCCTGTTTAAAATGACCAAACCTTCATTCTGTTTTATGTCCCTATCTGACATGGGGTAAAAGAGGCCCAAAAAGTATGTTTGTTCTTGATGTTATATGAACTGCTTTCCAGAGAGATTCATTTTACATAGCAGTTTCAAATTCAATATCAACATATCACACAAACAATCATATCCTTTGTGTACCCTTACTACGTTCTTGTACTTGCTTACAGTTTATGGTATATATTGTCTCCCAACTGTCTCTGCTAATCTATTCTCATTATAATAGCTGGTACTTATTTGCAACTACAATAATCTCGCAAAGATAGACATACACAACCTCTGAACATGATACTGCAGAAATTTTTCAAGGCTCTCATTCTCTATATCTGCAAATAAAACGCTGGAGACAAATTCTTTCAAATTACCACATTAAAATCAGAAGAAGAATCAAACAGAAATACTCAAGTAAATGATTCATGAGGAATGACGTAAAAGTAGTAAAAATCAGTGATTACTAAACTTTGTAAACACTGAGTATAACTAATTATGAGCCCTACTGCAATATCAATTTCCTCAGTTTCCATTTATATCCAGTAATCATTTTTTTAATTCATTCTTATATTTAGTTTATCTTCTTAATAATATGAAGTTATTTTATATAATCACTTATCAAAACCATTACTCCCTTCTTTATTCTTTGCAGATGAATCACCATCTTTTATGTGTCAGGCTCTTAATGACTGTTCTGACTGTTCCTACTTGCAGCCGGAAGATCTAGGGTTCAAATCCTGGCCGGGTCATACCAAAGACTTTAAAAGTGGAACCTACTGCCATTGTGCTTGGTGCCCAGCATAAGCAATGGGGTAGGTAAAACAAGCCAGTGAGCCACAACTGGAAAAAGGCCGTGGTCGTCTCGACTTGAACCAATTCGTTGGAAACTGGGACGTTTAATCTCATCTAAGTAACTACCTAACTTAATGACCGTTCAGAGATGAACAGACACTTTAACAAAATATTAAAGTTTTTGGGGGTTTCTACGCTTCAGAATAAATTGCTCATTTTATGCAGCTGTTCAAATACACAGACCCTACTGTTTCCAGCTTGGCCAAAGCACCACCATCCCCTCATGATCACGAATACCGTTGGTTGGAACTTCAAACTTGGAGGATTGCACATAGCTTTGAATACGTAAAACAGCATGTTACATCTAGTAGTAAATTTAGTTAGGCTTTTTGACGACTGTTCCTCAGAAAACATACATGTAATTACTCTTCTTAATTGACATGTCAGAAAAAAAAACGTTCCACTATAAGTAAACTACTCAAAACTTCTATAGTCTTTAGGAATGCAAAAAAACATACTCTAAACATGTTAATGTAGATCTATTGTTGGGCTCTCTCAAGCTATGCAATTAAAACTCTGGGGACAAATTGTAACACCCCTCATTTTACCTTCTGTATGCGGTAGTTACTACGTACCTGTTAATTCTGATGCTTTAGTTTATCATGCAGGTGCGTAGCCAGGAGGGCGCAGGGGGCAGTTGCTCCCTCCTTGAGCATATTGTTTGTATTTGTTTCATAATTTTTTTATGATATTGCTAGAAACTCAAAATAAAAAACGTTTAAATGAAACTTACAAGGCTTGAAAAGTGCCATTTTCAGCGATTTGGGAGGCGTTTTGCCATAATTTTCTTGTATGCTTCGCACCAACCTATGGTGGTGCTACACGTAGATAGTTTGTCTACAGGCTTTACTTCCTCCTTGGCAGATTCCTGGCTGCGAGCCTGTCATCATGTAAGCCATGTGAAATTATTTCACATAATCACATTTCAACATATGTGCTCACTTTTCTATTCTTTGTAGATGAATTACTCGCTTTTAGGCTCTAAGTGCCTTTACAGAAAAGGACAAACCCTTTCACAAAATTGTCAGCCTTCTTTGGTCTCTACTATTTCGCAAAAAATGTAAACGTGAAAAGCCTTTTAAATGAAAATATCAGAACCAAAAAAGCAAAACAATTGCAACAAAAACCAAAACAAAAACCAAAAAATTTTAAACATTAATAAACTACTCACGACTCTCTTATGTTTTCAATAATCCATTAAAAATCTTTAGGAATGTTAAGAAAATGTTTTAACATCTTCTTACTGTAGAACGTTGTACGGTTCCAAGTTTGTAAAAGTCTGACTGCAAGGCTCCTGTGAGCCCTTGCGCTGTATTTGATATGGAATGTCCATAACAGAATGAGGTTTGAAACAATGACCTTTAAGGAGTGATTGCAGTGTTGTGAATGTCTTTCAAATATGACAAAAACCTGATGTTGAATAACTCGGTTGCCAAGACAAAATATCAGTTGGTGTGGTCAATCCTTGTTGGATATGTTGCCAAAAAACTAATCCAAACTTGTAACATTCTGGATAAATTGAAAAAGAAGCAAAAATGGAGTGATTCACATAAAGGAAGGGGAAAACTGAAATATTGTAAGGTAAGTGACATGAAGAGTCGAGTGCAATAGCTTTGAATTAAACAACCACTTACACATATTAATTAACCTTTCCATAACTTTTTGACAGTCTTTCTTAGTAAAAATTGAAATTCTCTCCTTAAAACTCTTACCACACCTCTCAGTAGTTTTTTTGTGAAGTGTGTGCTTCCTAGTGGATTTTTGGATTAAGTTTAAGATGATGGCTTTCTCCCTACAAAACACCATTCTTAATTGTAAAAGTTGCTGTTTAAAATCATAAAAACGTCTCCCCTAGGATCCCTTGCCAAAAGAATGTAGCACATGTTGCGGTCTTCAATTCCATCTAGTGTAGGAAAGTCAGGTGCAGGGGTCGTGTGAGGAGTTAACAAAATTTAAGATCTTGACATGAACTCTTTAAAGTACGGTACACAATGTATAGTATGGACAAGGCTTTCGCAGTGTGAACTCTGGTAATCTCAATGACTTCTGCTTTCAAACAAACACAACAGAATTGTTTAACTGACAGCCTCTAAAAGCAAAGAAAGAGAATCATTAATGTTATCTTTCGTGCGATATTATCTTCAAAATGACTCCTCATTTAGACCTCAGGTAACCTCATATCGCGTTCAACTTCTACAAAATTCTATCCTTCTTACTTCAGTACAGACCATTGATATGCTATGTGAGAGATCCTTCAGTTACGTTCTTGAGATGACATGTTTATGAGGCTTTTACAATGAGACTTTCTGTGACTTAGTATGACCATGATCGACCCCTTGAAAAAGAACATGGGCCCTAAATTTAACACAGGGTATCTGGATCATCTACATGCCAAGTATGACATCCCCAAGGACATCCTTTGAATACCGTGTTTATTAGAGTTTTACTTCTAAACCTCTAGTAACCTTTGACTTTTACTTGAAACAATAGGATTCTTGCATACAATACATGGCATTTACATACTACGTATGAGATCCCTTACTTTGAGCGTTTTTTTAGATATGGTGTTTACAAACACTTTAAAAGGTGTTTGTAGTTTCACCTCTGGTGAATTCACATGAATTTTGACCTCCCAGAAACAATATAGTACTTCCTATTAACTTGAAAATATTTTGAAGAGTATTCAAAGTATTCTTCATTCATATTTTGAAATATTGTGTTTACAAGCTAAGCATTACAAACACAGGCATGCACCCACCCACTCAAACACAGTGACACATGCATACACCTGCCTGCATAATAATACACAAAATCTTTGCGCCTTCTGCAAGGAATTAATAAGGTGAAGTGGAATGCTAACCAAGTCATTGCTTGGAAGATATTTTTTAGGCAATTAAAAATACATTGCGTTCATTTCGGCAACTGGCCAACTGTTTATATTTCCAGCTATGAGATTGTTTTTCACCAGCTATTGGCTTCACAGAACTCACGCTAAACAAATTTTTGGCACCTTCTTATCAAAAATTCTGTTTGCCAATATATCAATTTTTACTCGTATGAAGAATGTAACTTTCCCTGCAATTATGTTACGCTAATAGACGTACTCACTGGCTTAATTCACATCTATGAAATCAGCAGAAGAATAACCGATTGTATTCAGTCCTGGGTTTTTCATAGATCTCCTTCAAACAGCAATGGAAGCAATTGAAAGTCATAGAAGGCCAGGTTTCCCCATGATCTGCAACAAAAACAATGGGAACATAGATAAGATACAGAAAAGGACCTGCAATTAAACACAGCTAGTGTACCATGCAGTTTATACACTGGGTGCTGTTCCTAAGTAGATGAAGGTGGTGGGATTTGAAGGAATAAAGCTATGCAGATGGGAGGCTTGAGGTTGAGTCCCTAATTGGGTTACAGTAATCTACGTTTTAGCCATTTGAATAGACCCTTTCAAAGAAACCAAATTTGTTCGAAATTGAAAAGAAACCAAACTTTTTCGAAATTGGTGTGTTTGCAACCACCTGAAATGAAATTATAATTGATAGGTAATATGCACTTTCACCAAAATTGGGTCACTAGGTGTCATGAAATGACTGCCCTTCAAGGCATGATCCACATCTGAGTATTTTGTGAGTGCACTCTGAAGGAACTCAATCAAGAATTCTCTGTTTGCTTACGGGCATACAAAAAGGTTGCAATGCTCCTAAGCATATATAATGAATTTTCAAAGTATATCTGAAAAATTTTGCTGCCTTTTTATGTGATTGCATTTTAAAGGTAAAAAGCCACATTGTTCTGCTTGATTACCCAACTGAAAACTATTTCAAAGGTGGGAGTAAAAATTTGCTCACATTATGGTGTCAAATCCAAACTATGTTCCACTAAGTACATTTAACACTGTTTTTTTAAGTTAACACCTTAATCAACCAGTTTCTTAACTTTTAAGTACATGTGTGGTACCTCCTACTAATTCATGTATGCCATTTCTGTAGATAACCACAAAGCTTTACCACACATCTTATTCCCACAAATGACACTGTCCAGGACTATAGACCTACTCACTGCTGGGAGGATATTTTATGATGTTAACATTCCTATCTGCTGGCAATTTGCAACTTTTCAAGCACACACACAGTAACAGCAATGGCATTTGGAATATCATATTTACAATATAAGCTACTGAACTACGCCACTGAACTGTGCACTTCTCGACTGTTGTCTCTTCATTATACTTCATAGTGGAACAGAATGTACACATTATTAAACAGTATACCTACTTCTGATGATCTAGTCTGGTTTATTACTTAAGTACATTCTTAGAATGGTCAAGACGGAAGGTCTGCCTGAACCCTTTAGAGTACTTTCTTCATAAAAAATGAAAGTAAACTTTATTACATGTGATTTCCTGGCATTTGAGCATCACGAAAGAACAGAAAGAAGCATTTTCATGGCATTATCATGCAGTGTCAGATGACCATTTTGCATTTGCGGAGTGAGCAAGCCGGTAATTATTATGCCCATGTACCTTTAGAAATGGTCACTTGAACACTTGAAGGAAAGCAAAAAGGAAGCTGCTCATCATCAGATAAGAGTCCAGTACTCTAAAGCCATTCCCACTAGGACAACAATTTTAGTTCCTTTTAACGAGAGAGTTCTTTTCAAATGATTTGGGACACAATTCGTGGGATCTGCATATACTATATTTATTGTTAATGTTGACAATTATTATAGACGGAACGGGGCTTTTTTCGTAACAATTACTTTTGCGCCCTTCTCAACATCTTTCATGGTACTGCGAGGGTGAGTTAAAGGTGACTTCGTGTATTTGGTAAGCTTTTTATCACGCCCGGTTTGGAAGCAATGAACTAAGCAAAGCTTCACCATACATTTATGCCTATATAGCGTGTAGACAAGTTTGGGCTAAACCTACCTCTCATAATAGAAGATGGCCCTTTTCATCAGAATGTATAGTACAGATAATGGCTGCTGTTTGGGCATTTTGTTACAGTATCTAGGCCTAAAAACAACACATTTAAATCATGTCCTTTGCAAGCAATGCCAATAATGGTGCAGGATTAAAGTACAGTAAAAACCTAAAAAGGGCGCAGACAGGCGATATAAGTCCGTCGGGGGGGGGGGGGGGTGGCACCGCCAACCTTGACTATACGGACGCGCTTGGCGACTGTTCTTCTAGCTGTATGAAAATTGGAAAGTATTAACCGGTCTGTAAAACGGCGTTAAGAGTGGTTTTTTGCAGCTTGAGTGCATTTGTTAGGATTCCTATTTTTTGTCACCTCACCGCCAAATCATGGTGGTGGCAGATATCAGGTCGGGCCGGGTGAGCCGAAGTCGATGTGGGCTACAGTCACTTGTGATGCATTTCAACGCGCAGTATCCTACGGTTGTCAGTCAACCGACGTCCTACCTGTTGTCAGTCAACCGACGCCCTACCTAATATCGTTTTCAGGACAGTTTCTTCAATAGAAAGAAGCATTTTTTGACATGCTTTACGCGTTTTAACGATGTCGTATGCTTCTCTCTGAATTCAGTTTCATATAGCTAAACAGTACAAGTTTAAGTACGCAACGGAGTTATAAAGGTGTCGAAAATATGATTTAAGGGTAACAATGGGCCGAAAATATGAAAAGTAACAAAGACTTTACTTTTACTCTATTAGTAGCTTCATGATGATACCGAGCGGCGGCAAAGTTTTGAAAACTTAATTTGCACCTACGCATAATCACTGTCCAATAACACTTAATTCCGTACATCAAATATATGAATTGCGCCAATTTTGCTAGGCCTATAGGCTCCGGTTCACATAAAATGTAGAGTAGGTTTCTTAAAGTCTTCGACTTTCCTTTGCCATAACAAGCCCAGGTTCATATTTATTCAAAATAGTGTTAAATATAATGCTCCGTGTAACATTACACATTATCCTGTCATTGATAGACCACAAACATTGATTCTCACAAACATCAACCTTTTGACCAGGTCCACTGTTATTAAAACTGACATATCAGACCATTATCCGATTTCTTTTATTTGCGATGATTTAAAGCCACCTAGAAGACACGCTCATAAATGTGATTACTCAGTACGTAATGCACGCAACCGCAAAATTTTAAGTAAAAGAACGGAGCTTAGTTTATCTGACTGTATGATGTGTTATCTGATAACAATGCACAATCTTCCTCTAAAACTTTTTATAATAAATATGTAAAATATTCCATAGAAAACTGTCCTGTTAGAAATTCTTAGTCCAGGAAAAATTAAAAAAAAAAAAAAAAAAAAAACACCCTGGATTCAGTTACCGTACCTCAGGTATTCTTAAAACGTAACAAGAATATCCTGTATTGCGCGCAGGGCCGTAGCTAGGGTCATATGTTTGGGGGGGTGTGAAGGTCCCAAATTCCGACTGGGTGGATATTTTTCCAACTGAATGGTGGCGCGTAAATGCACCATTTTTTATGCGCCCTGCGTTTACATACAGCAGTGGGGATCCTTCCTTTGTCACTACATAAAGGTGCCGTCGTGGGGAGGGGTCTAAGGGGAGGGATCAACCCCTCCCCTTTGAGAAATTTTTGTTAATTTAAGGTTGCTTAGATGCAAAATAGAGCTATCTTTGGGATATTTTTGGAGTTGATCATATATAGCTAGAAAATGTCCATAATTAAATGAATTCTAATTTTTCCGACTGGTTTGATTCTTTTTCCAAATGAGTTGTGGCTAGTTTATGCTATAAAAGTTTAATGGTACGTTGTGCTTATAATGTTCGTAAGTGATACAACGTGGATTGTGAGGATTGCGCGCGAAGCGCGCAGGAATTTGGGGGTATACTTCAATGCCAAAATGAAAAACCTGCACACAGGCTCAGCCAGGGGTGGTGCTTTGATTTGCCGACATGGGGGGAAGCGCCCTGACAGGGGGCCAGCTATTCTAAGTCCCGACAGATGCAATGGGTTGTCGAGCTCAAAATATAAGGCGCGCGAAGCGCGCCGAAAAATTTGGGGTTATATTGAATTTTCATTAAGGAAAGTTGAAAAAGTTTGGGCTTTTATTGAAGAATCTGGACAAAACCAAGAAATTTGTTCGAGTGACTGCATGGTCGTCGTCGGGGATTTCATTCTCCATCTTACCCATTAAGGATCTCCTACGAAACTGAAAGATCTTTTTCTTACAAAGTATGTTTGCCACGATGGCGAGGCTGAAGAAAGAATCTTCCAAAAGTTAGGAAAAGGAGGAAAGAATTTCGCACCGATGCATTTTCGTGTTTCTCTAGAATCACGCCTACACGGAAGAACAACATTTGTGGAAACTTTGAAATCCAATATGTTTGAAACGGGGGCGTTACCACTAGACAGAACTATAGATGAAAGCGGGCGTAGCACGCGAAAAGTTTTTGAAGTTATAGAAAGAATCGTTACAGAACTTACTGGCTACGGGCCTGATAAATAGACGTTTAGAATATTTTCTGAGCATATCTATGTCTTTAAAATTTTGCGCAATTTTGTGGGGCTCGGAAAAATTTGGGGAGGGGGACTAAAGCACCCTAGCTCCCATAGAACTGTGTCTGGTATAATTACCTTAATAATGTTCATGAGATTGATTGTAAATCGTGACGCATGCGCGCGAAGCGCGCCCAAATTTTTATTAAATAAGATTTCCATACTAAAACCTGCATTCAGAATCTGCATTGAGATACTTTCAATTGTTCAACAAACCAACATGCCACTCAGAAAGCAGTCTTTTACCTGGTGATTTGTAAACAGCTTTCAACTTCTGCTGTTGTGCTTCTCCGAAAGTTGCTATCGGAAGATATTAATAATAAGAACAAGACTGAGGTAAGGTTTGAAGCGCGCGGAGCGCGCAAAAATTTTGAGAGTTTGAGAAGAATTTGCGAAAAAAGGACAGCTTTGGTTTGATTTTACGTGAGGAAAATAATGTTTGGTATTATTCTCACTTGGTCTAGTTGGAAAATATATACAAAGTTGACATAGGCTCAGTCGGAAAAATGTGATAGACTGAGATATCAGAAATTCCAACTGGTATGTTAGATTTTCCGACTATCGTCGCTCTGACGAACTTTGGGGGGTTGAGACACCCCCCCCGGTCGCGACGGCCCTGCCTCAGTGATGTGAGTTGAATAGGTTCTATTTTCATATATTCATTCTCTGTACAAATTATATATAGAAATTTCTTACAAAAGACTGCACATCAGTGTTTCTGCTACTCTGCACTGACATGGTCCAAGACAATTCAGCTTCAAATAAATTGTGTCCCTTTCATTAATAATTCTTTTCGGATGTAAAGACAATGTTTTGTTTTCTTTAACTCATGTTTTTAACAGTTGCAGTGATAATAAGAAGACACTGACGTTTCTCCTTTGATGACTGGTAGGGATATCCCAAGGTCATGGCTTCTGAAATTCATGAACCAGCGAAGGTAATATTTTGCTGTCCCATTTGACCAGTTAGACTTTAGGGCAGTAAGTGTCATCCCTAGCCAGTAAGACTTCTGAAAAACAGGTCTTTGTGCCAGGTTAAGGATGAGCTATTCACATGCTAATAAAATTTCGTGCTTGGCTAGAACAGTCGAAATCAAATCTTCATACTACTACAATACTTGTCCTTTTTGTATTTTGTGTAGTCTTATCATTGCTAGCATGCTGTAACCTTACAGGAAATACGACATTATCAACTACTAAAGAACTGAAAATGATGAGTATCTCTGGTACAATTCTAGTGTTCATGGATTTATGACTGAGAATTTGAATATCAGGTCCATTACTCTTCACCACATGGATGATAGTGTCCTTCAGTTGCTTCAACAACTGCAGGACTGGCAATATTCTACCCGCATTTTTGCAATTCAACTTTCAATCTATTTCTCTCTTCTTTTATCGCGGACAATGTCTTTGTAAAACGATAGCCTTCTAGAGTCAGATGGGTTCATGATGATCACATGTGCAGGGGCGTCAATCCGTATTGAAATGTGGGGGGAGGGGGGACGGGGGACAAGGGACATACATGACTTAGCACAAACCAATCCCTTTGGTTTTGAAGGGCGGGCGTCTTCCTATAGGCCCTTTCCTCCTTCTTTATGATGACTGACGTTGTCCTATTTTAATAAGAATTCTCATTTCAAAGTTTACATGACCATCATAGATGATCTGCCAGGTGAAATACACGGAGTCCACGGAATTAGTTCAAGATGTTATTTTTATCATGTCCCAAAATAGCTGAAACAACGCTTCAGATTTCATGAGGCAAAATGCTAGCCGCACAGTCCAAAGACGGCCATCCATTTCATTTGTGTAAAAAGTTGACAACTTTAAGATCGGCGGTATATTTACGTGAGGGAAGGGGTCGTTTTGAGGGTAATAACTCCTTGTGTAGGTACGGGACCACTTATCTATTTACATGGGGGTGTAGGCAAGTAATAGAGCTATCATATATGTAAATTTAAGACAGATTCTATAAGGCAAAATGCTAGCCGCACAGTCCAAAGACGGTCATCCATTTTATTTGTGTAAAAAGTTGACAACTTTAATATCGACGGTATATTAACTGGAGGGGAAGGGGTCGTTTTGAGCATAATAACTCCCTGTGTAGGTGCGGGACCATTTATGTATTTACATGGAGGTGTAGGCAAGTAATCGAGCTATCATATATGTAAATTTAAGAGAGATTCAATGAGGCAAAATGCTAGCCGCACAGTCCAAAGACGGCCATCCATTCCATTTGTGTAAAAAGTTGACAACTTTAAGATCGGCGGTGTATTTAATGGAGGGGAAGGGGTCGTTTTGAGGGTGATAACTCCTTGTGTGGGTACGATACCACTTATCTATTTTCATGGGGGTGAAGGCAAGTAATAGAGCTATCAGATATGTAAATTTCAGAGAGATTCTATGCCGCAAGTGTGACCATTCGACATTCGCTAAAAATAGCATTAGTGAATTTCTGCTTTATTATCCGCTGAAGCAAAGTCTCTTCTTGTGCACCGTACATCACCATTCTATTTAGGAATTATACTCTCGAATTGAAGTTGCAGCTCGTGGAATTGGAACGCGGTAACACGAACTTCAATGTTTGTTATTAGTTGTGTTATAACATCTCTGAATGTGCGGCTGAATGTGCGGCTCACTTTACTGTGGTTTTCAGGCGGTCGTCTCCACCTTCAAACGTACTCTCCATGGTACGGCCAGAATATGGATGGAAGGCAAAGTATTTCAAGATCTCGCAAACCTAAGAACTTCTTTTCTCGCCAGATTTAGCGAGTCGTCATCCCATTATGCCTTGACAAGGCAGTTTACGGAATTAAACTATGTTCCTGGGGATACAGCTGAGGTATTTCTTGCTTCAATTAGAAAGCTAGCCCTCCTTTTGGGTTACACTGATTTACAAGTACGCGACAAATTTTTGAACGCACTCCCAGGAGATTGTAGGTCAGCAGTTCTAATGTCCACGGACCGTGATGCAAACATTGATGAACTCGTTCAAAAAGCGCAGTGCTACCTTGACCTGCAAAAATACTCAGTGTCTGCAGATACTTCTTCAAAATCAACCGCTAGTGCTAGTACTACAGCAGACAATGCTCTTCCTACACAAACTCAGTCAGCAGACATTTCTGATTTGTGTAATAAAATTGATTCCCTCTTGGATGATCGGGCACGGCAACCAGCCAAGCAGGCTAACACTTCCTCCTCTTCCCGGCAGCGCTACAATTCGCGTGATAGTAGGCGACAGGGATCTCGTAGACCACTTCAGGAAAGATCGAACAGTCGTTTTCCGTTTACAGGGGTTTGTTTCTATTGTAACACCCCTGGACATAGAGCTAGGGACTGTTTCTTGCGACGGCACCACCAGCAGTTGCAATACGGGCCCACATCTTTTCCGTCTCCTATGATGGAGCAGCCCCCAATGCTACCTCCGCGGGGACCGCATTTTCAATAGGGGAAGACCCGACGAGCACCCCGTCTGGTCAACCCGTTAAACAGGAACAATACCACGAGTACGAGTACGCGAATAGTCAGAGTGATACAGATATTCGTATTCAACTAAATAATAAAAATTTTGCACGCGCACAGTTACAAGATGGTAAAAATATTCTCCTTCTCTTTGATTCTGGCGCAACAAAACCTATCTTATCTGCATCCGTTGTGAAAGCTTCACGCTATTTGTCATCTTTAAAACCAAACAAGGTGAAGCCAACTTATTTTCGTTTGGGTAATGGTCAATTTCTGTTGGCTAAAGAGACATTAACTTTGGACGTAAATATTCAGGGTCATCGAATTGAAATCAGTGCTTATGTTACAAGTAATTTAACTGGTATTGACTTGGTACTTGGTACAGATACAATGAAACGATTGAAAGGAGTTCTTGACTTCTCTGATAATTCGTTTGTAATCAAGTCAAAGGTTTTACGTTTTCACCCTACAAACAAGGTTGTAATTTTTCCTGGACAAACCAAATATGTGAATATTCAAAGTCGCGTACCATCTTATGCTCGTAATGCAGAGGTTGTTCTCAACCCTGCCACATTTATTGCACATATGTGTCCAGCATCTATGATCGTTAAGTTACGTAAAGGAAGAACTCGTATGTTGTTGTCAAATAAGAGCACAAGACCTTTCATTGTGCTACCGAAACACAATTTAGCTTCCTTTGATTTGTCTGAACTTGCGACAGTTTTACATGAAATTCCTTCTTGTGCGTTAGATGAATGGCAGCATGAGAGACAAGATAGTCTTCCAAATAACGGCCACGTAAATACGGCCCAAATTTCACAAAGTGACGATTCCGAACATCTTGACCGCGAATACATTCGCAGTCAAAACCTTCAGCGACACCCGCATTTAAGCAGCGATGACCCCCTTGCTTCTTTGACAGAGTCGGAAATAATCCGTACATATGTTTCTTTGGAACAAAGTGTTTTGTCACCGCAAGAAAGAGAGAAATTTTATCAAATGCTTGAAAACAATAACTCTGTCTTTTCGCTGTATGGTGAGCTTTCTAGTTGTCCAAATTTTGAGGCGGATATTACGTTAACTAACACTGACCCGTTCTTTATTAGGCCATACAAATTGTCCCCCGAAGATAAAATTATTGTTTCCAAGGAATTGGACAAGCTTGTCAGTCTTGGAATATTGGCAGTTGGACATCAGTCCTATACGTCTCCTGTATTTTTAATTCCTAAGAAGGGAACTAATGAAAAGCGAGTCGTAACTGACTTTCGCTTCCTTAATAGCAGAATCCAGAGAATAAACCACCCCTTCCCACTTTTGAATGAAACGTTGCGCACAATAGGTAACTCTGACGCAACCGTCTTGAGTGTACTAGATTTAAAGTCTGCCTTTTTCTGTATTCCGTTGAGCAAAAATGCGCAAAGGTATACTGGTATCGCTTCATACAGTGGAGGTAAACACTATTATTATAAACGTTTGCCTCAGGGATTAAATCTCTCTCCCGCAATATTCCAAGCAAAAATGAATGAAGTACTGTCGCAAGTTCCCAATTCTGACCACTTTTGCATTTCCATGCATGATGATATTATTGTCTATAGTAAAGACAAAACGTCGCATTTCAAACATCTTGCAGCCATTTTTGAGGCGCTTATTGCAAATGGTTTAAAGATATCACCACGAAAATGTTGTCTGTTTCGAACTTCAGTATTATACATGGGTCATATTCTTACAGTAAATGGGGACGGTACGGCGACTATTAAGCCACTCACAGACCGATGTGCGGCAATTCGTAATACGCCTGTACCGCACAATGTGAAAGCAGCACGGAGATTTGTGGGTGCAGTAAATTACATATCTCAATTCTTTCCCCATGTTCAAAAACACTTGATACCCATACACAAATTAAGTAGACAAAGGAAACAATTTAAATGGACAGACGAGTGCCAGCAAGCATTTGACACAATTCGTGAACTTATGTGTAATCCGCCTATTCTTCACATGCCAAAACGTAAAGGTCGTCTCACTTTATATAGTGATACCTCAAGAGTTGCTACTGGTTCATATTTAACTCAAACCATCGATGGTAAAGAATATCTCTTGGGTTACTATTCAAAGGTATTACCTGATGCATGTTCTCGTTATAGTGTAACTGAATTAGAATTGTTCGGTTTATTGATTAACATTAACGGATTTTTACACCTTCTCAAAGATGTGGAATTTGATGCATTTGTTGACCATGCTGCTTTGGTAGAAATCCTTTCTTCTAAGCATGAACCTCCTACAACACGTATGAGAAATTTACTGTTTAAGTTATCGCAGTTTTCTTTCAAGATTGGCTATAAGAAGGGTTCAGAACTCGCCTTAGCAGATTATCTCTCCAGAGCGCCCCAAAAAGGTGATTCAGAGATAGACAGAATTCTTCCTCTTGCGTTTAGCGCAATATCAGATTCCATCCTTGACGACTCAGATAATTACGTCAACCCAGTGTTAACTAGGGCTAAAGCCAAAGCTTTGGGAATTCGTGTTCCCGACTTATACCCTAGTAAAAAGGCTGCTAGTACCACAGAGTCAACTACCGCTCGAGAGGTACAGCCTCCAGCTAAGCCCAAATCAAAGGGTAGCTCGCAACAGCGAAATGTTGCACGCGTCCCACCCCCTCGTTGTGAGATCTTACTTCCTCCGCCGCCGCCGGCACCAGTTCCGCTAGCGCAACCTTTACCTAGGCCCGTACAGCCAACTCCTATGTTACACCAACGTCATGTGACATCACAAGTTAAGCCAGCCACAATTTCTGAGCCACGTCTGGTAGATTTACCACCGCCTGAAGAACGGTATCGCGACCCACCAGACGATATAGCTACACCCAATAGGCCTTTAATCTCTGACGTTAAAAATATTCGGACAACCCACATTCCACACCAAAAAGATATTCAACGTGTCATGAAAAAGATTCAAAGCAAAATTATCAGGGATTACAATCTTCCGTTTGATGCGAAAGAACTGCGTATGCAGCAGGCGACTTGTCCTTTCTTTAAGCCAATCTTTGACTTCTTAGCACATGATATTTTGCCACAAGATGCGAAGACTGCTCGTTCCATACGTAACAGAGCAGAAGAGTATATTTTGTGTGATGGTCTTTTGTTTCGCTTAACTTTGCATAAGAAACACAAATCTAGAGTAGTCTTACAATTGGTCATTCCTGACACAATGATAGAAAAGATTTTATGTAAATATCATGATGATCTTCTTAGCTGCCATCAGGGTGTAATGAGGACATACCTCACTATAAGACAACATTTCTTCATGAGAAATATGTTTCAGATCGTGAGTAATTATGTTAAAGCTTGTCTTAGATGCCAAGAATTTAAACCGAAACGAGATAAAGTTAGGCAATTTCATCCGAGAGTACCCGATTCTTATCGACCATTCGATAGGATAAGTTTAGACTTTAAGACAATGCCAACGTCAAATACAGGGTACAAACATTTAATGGTTGCATGTGACCAGATTACACGGTTTCTTGTTTGTGTCCCTCTGCAAACCTTAGATGCTGAAACTATCTGTGAGGCAATCTTGCAAAAGATAATCACAATGTTTGGCCCACCCACAATGCTTATTACAGATGCAGCTAAATCTCTTACGCGCAAATTAGTTGAATTGTTATGCTCTTCTTTGAATATTGACAAAAAGGTCATTAGTGTCTGTAATCATGGCAGTCTTCAGGTAGAGCGACACATACAGACACTGTCAAACTTCTTAAAGGTCAATTTAGGTCAATTTGGGAGCGACTGGGTTAGATTCATTCCGACTACTACGTATGCGTATAACGCATTTTCCTCCCCCCATCTGGGTGACCACAGCCCCTTCGAGCTAGTATATGGTCGTAAACCACCGGACCTCACTAATTTAACCTTCAATCCTATGGAAGGACTTTCACATTCCTATAGTGAATATGTTGCTCTTCTTAACAAACGTTTCCAACATCTTTCGCAAACGATGCTTAATCTTCAAAAGCAGCAGCAAGTTAAGCAAAACGTTAAGATTACTAGTAAACTAGACAAGGGTCCAATCTACTCAGTAGGTCAGCTGGTTTATTTATATAAGCCGACAAGTTCTTCACTCACTGCGAACTCACGTAAAATTGTAGCAGAATGGGTAGGTCCTTTAGTCATTCATGAAATCTTGGATCGCACGCACTACCTTCTCCAAACATTGCAAGGTGACGTCTTACAAGATGTTTTTAATTATAACCGACTTAAGCCATGTTTTGTAAGAGCATCTAAGGAAAATAAACTCATCACTGACGTAAACAAACTTAAAGATGTGTATAATGATAGTGTCAATGTTCACATGACAGATGAACTTATGAATAATGATCAATTTCATGATGAAACGGGCAATCATCTGTCCCCAGTTACGTGTTCTGAAGTGTCTATTCTTTATCGTGTAAAACCAGTTGATATCTCTCTTTGTTCCAAGTTTGCGAAGTCAAATCGTAACCTAGCTGCGACAACGCAATTGCAAGAACGTCAGATAACGCTACAATTTAAGCAACTCGCTCGAGCCTCTAATAGCACGATGACAGTCTGTCGTGCTCGTTTTCACATGGGCCACCTTCAAATTCTGCTTTGTATGGCATTCTCGCAGTCGGATAAAAAGCCGATGCACGCCCATCGATTCTGGTGGCAACCTTCCCGCTATTCTAATACGAGCGACATTTTAGAAATTTTGCTTGACTCCCGTATCCCAATTACAGGCAGCCCTGAGAGATTTTCACGGCGATTATTTGGCGCTGCATAACAAACAGAACAAAGATGGATATTGAATGTTTTCCACGCATATGTCGTGATTTCAAGTTCTATTTTTCATGTATATACCGTATAACCGTTGCATTGCTTACTGTAAAATGTCGTTTTATCCTTCTGGACAATTTTGCATTACAATTTTGAACTGTTTATCACTTATCGAAGAATGATTGAATGCCGAACCTTCAGTAAAGGTCACAGTATTCCATTTAAAGTGATTTGTGTTGTATGCTTTCGTACCTACCGTACTACGTAAAAGGTATGCCACTGAGAGATTGAAAGTGGTTACCACAGGTCAGCAAACTTTAGTCGTGAACTTTGCAAAACTTGAGCTGAGTAATGCATGTTGAATTTACTAAGTCGTTTGGATTGAACTTTGATTGAACTTTGTGTAAGAACGCTAGAGTAGGGTATACACTCTCTTGCAATAAAATTACACTTTTAAAGGTTTTGAAACAGAGAAATGTTGAACGAACAGAATCGTGTTTGTAACGTTAAGTTGTGAAGGTCATGAAATGCTATCATAGTAGAGCCTGTTTTTGCAGTCAACTGTATTCGGTTCAATTTATAATACGTAGGAGGAATTTTCTGGACTGTTCCTTCCAGATGTTACAATTCCGGGTGCATTCCTACAAAGAGTTGTTCCGACACAGTATCGAACTGTAATGGCCTAGTTGTTAATTAAGATTCCTTTACTTGTACTCTTCTTGCTTTCTTGTATTCAAACCATGTATTCCATGATTCCACTTACTTTTATCGTTTGATAGTGTATGACTCGTCCGAGTTATTCTCTTGCTTCTTTCGGGTTCTCCCAACTGGTCTTTGACCAAAGTCCAACCCCTTCCCCCCTTTCTTTTGCCTCACAACACCCTATCGTATTGTTTTGATGCATGAAATTTGAAATGTTACTATGATCATGATGATATTTTAAATGTTATGTAATTGATGTTATTTCCACATGCTGCATATTTTAAAGGAAAATTTTTCAAACTACATTTTCAAAATTTTAAAAGGAGAAGGGGGATGTCAAATAATAGGGCTAATCGCCACTTAAAATACCTCTTTTCGACATTCCACTTAAGGGAGTTTTCTTTGGGAATTTAAGCAGTCAGGTGTTGACAGTTTAGGCCCATTTACTCTGCGTTCCCATGCAATCAATTCTATTCGCTGTCAGATTATTGACACTGGTAGTTTTGATGTAGTCCATTTAGTGACCCCTCAGTGTCTAGCCCCAAAGAGGTCGCTTGTGTGAGTCCTACTTCTTGCAAACTTTTCTCATTGGTCCTTTGTTGGGCATGTGCAAGACTTTGTCCAATTAGGATTCCCCATCCCATAGTTTCCAGACAGCACATGTCTAGAAACCACTTTTAGGAAACACCTTTTCTGAACAGAGTAGAACTAATATTCAGAAAGAGAGGATCAAATTAATACGTACAGTTCCGCAGCTTTGTCTGCTGGTCTTCGCCAGCTAGGCTTCTGATAATTTTTGATCTAAGTTTGAGAGGAACTAAATTCACTGTATTTTTCATTTTGAATTCCTCATGGAGTGAAACCTATTGGTCAGAGAAAGGAGTTTCTCTCTGACTTTGAATAAACCAAGTGAACTGTAAAAACTTTGCTCGAGTCGTCTTTTTCATGGATTCTTCCAAGTTTTACTAAGCTACACCCCCCGGCCCCGATACGCGACAAAAGGAACGAAATTTTCTTAAGAAAGTTTTTTTAAGAGGGCAACCTGCAACCTTACAGCATCCTACGGGACCCGCCCGACCTCAGCCCGACCATGGATTTCCAGACGCCCTAGATGGCTGGAACTCGCACTTTGAACCACAAATTTGTGTCAACAATTTCGTGTGGCGAAAGGATTTTCCCGAGAGGGTGGCTTATCTCCCCAACGGGAGGGTAAAATGGAAACCCCAGAAAAAAAAAGTGATGGGTTGCCGAAAGGATGGGCAGTGCGAAAATTTTGGGCATTCCCTTTGAAAACAAATTGAAAATTTAGGTTTTCATTAAGAGTCTGCCCTTCTTTAGAGCAAATTGAAGAAACTCGTCGGTCGGCTGGTCCTTGTTGGGGGATTACTTACTTTATCATAAATTTTACGCCCCCAACGAAACTGGCATTTCCCTGAGCGAAGTCTTCCCGAAGGAGGGTCATTTCTCTCGCCCTTACCCCTGCCTAAAATTCTGTTTCTAGCATGCTTGAGTGACCAGTATGATCATTTCGATGTTTTCATGCAGAGGTCTGCGATACACGACGATACACAATTGCCATCCCATGAAGAAGGTTGCAACAAATTTAAACCAGACCCTTTTCACGGAAGATACGGGTCGAACTTATCCTACGCTAGTGGCTAGTAAGCTCTCGATCAGTTGTTCTCGATTACAGATTTTCTGGTCAGAGAGAGAAGAAGGGATGAGGCCAAGGGCCGCATTCCAGAATTTCGAAAAGAAACCCTAAAGTTGATGAAACGACTCTATTTCATGTATCAGAGTTGTGGAAAGAGGGAGCGCGTGTAAAACCGTCACAAAAACATTGTTAGGTGATGCCAGGCAGCGTTTACATTTGATCAGTTGATTTAGTTTCTACAAGTATTAAAAGGTAACTTGCAGAGATTTTAATTTCAGGGATCAATCAACACACGTTTAACAAGATACGTTCAGGAATTGTACAATTACTCCACGCAGCAATTAAGGCGTATACTCTTGCTTCAAACTACAAATACCACACTCCGTAATTCACCACTGCACAGGCTAAATGTCACCATTATATTTATATAGACATAACTATGATGCCACCGTGTATAAAATATGACTGTCACCAACACGGGACACGAAACAAAATACCCAATCTTGGGTAGGTATGGCTAAACAAGAAATATATGCCCTGCAGCCTGACACGTAAGGGCAGCACACACTGCACTGACCCGACTGCGACCCGACTGAAAGCCAGTCTGGTTGCAGTCAGGTTGGGTCAAGGTGCGCAAAATACTGTTTCCAACCCGTTTGCCATTCGACAGTAGGTCCTCGTCTTTACCGAATAGGGCATATCAAACATGCTGGGGGGGGGGGGGGGAGACTTCGTACGAAGCTCTAGATAGGAAAGGTAAAAAAAAAAAATTATTACGTACGTACGTAATAATTATCACGTACGTACGTAATAATTATTACGTACGTACGTGATATTATTACGTACGTACGTGACTCTAATACGAATGTAGATACAGTGCTATGATAATAAGCCCATTTATTATGAAAGGATTCATCTTAGGGTAGATTATTCTGGACACTTTAATTGTGCACTAATTGACCTTCATACAATCACAAGGTGGTTGACCGCAGGAATTAGTAGGTGTTAAATACTGTCCTTTTAACTCAGGGGTGGGGAACCTCCGGCCCGCGAGACCATTTCATCCGGCCCTCGAGGCAATTCATAAATGACAATTCAAAATCACTTAAACTAATAGGGCTGCCCGGCGTTTTCGTCTTACCGACAGAGGGCGCTCTCATATGGTTCCTACTAGAGTCCTTTTATACGATATACCATATAGGAACCCTAGTTCCTACAAAGATATTACAAACATAGATCACCCAATCCGGACAGTTTATCATGTAAAACAAGTTATATTATGCATGACATGCAAGTCTCGAGACGCGGATGTGATAAAGAACGGAACAAAACGTAAGGATTTGGTGCACAGCCTAAACTCCTATACCTACACTGTAGGACGCGCTGACTCTGCATGAAGGCTCAATTACTGGGGAGATTTGATATGTGCGTCGTTCTGTTCGATGATCTGCGTACAAAACTAAGGACGCGTTACAGAAAATTCCATTGTTAAAAGAGTTGACGTGTGTGCACATTAACAACGCGTTCTATACGCGCATGATCCCTGTGTATTGACCGGACTAATTGACTCACACTACTGCGCTCTTGGAAAACGAACGCTTTGGTTGCTTTTCCGTTGTTAGCGCGTAAGAATATAAATGCATGCGTTATAAAATGCGTTAGTGAAGATACCATAGAAACAGACCAATCAGTAGGTAGGCCTACATGAACTTCAAAGTCACTGTGCGTTAATTCAAAAGTACTTTTGTGGAAAGCCTGGAAGACTGAGGAGAAAAGTGTTCTGTGTAAGTGGAATTTATTGAGGAATGATGTTTCTTAGTACAACTACTGGGCTATAGCCGAGCGACCTATCTTTGACTCGGGCTGTAGTGAGTTGGCTACTAGGCCGCTACTGATAGGTCCATATTAGGGATGTAGCCTTCTTTTCTTCTGGGTATGTTAACACTCTTGATAATTATCCTTTGTTTACCTTTGGGTACTGCCAGGAACAATGCTTTGCGGCGTACTAAAACCGGGGAGCTCTTTAATATTCAGCTTCAACAGCAACTTATGAGATAGTATGCAGGCCTAGACGTAATAAGCGATGTTTTGTTTATAAACTTCGCGGTCGCGCTTACGTTTCGCGCAACTGGTAGGAACCATATGAGAGCGCCCTCTGTTAATTTTTACTCGGCTGGGCAGCCCTATTTATAATAATCTCTTAGCCTACCGTACGCACAGTTTATCCTGCTTATGCAGTACCACTTCTCGTGTATTCACGTAAATCTGCTGTGGAACACTACCAGTATATTAAATCCCTGTATGCTCGATGTAACATGCCAACCGTTTCGTTACACGTAAATCGGGTGCCGAATCCCTGTACTTCAGTAGGTAATGGAAGCTTTGCGTGACACTTTAGGCTACATAACATTGTACAGAATCACACTATCATTTGTGTAGGTAGATTCGAAAGGGGTTGTGGGGCTTAAGAACTGTCTCTTCGAAGAGTGAATTTAAAGTCAGAAAGTGGACAATTTTGCAATGTAAATGAGGAAAAAATAAAGTCAGTTCAAAAATACGCAATTTTTTTCGGCGTGCTTCGCGTGCACCTTTTACTTGCGCTCATTCATTATTACTTCACGCGTAGGTAAAAAGACAAACGATCATATTGTGATACTTCTGGCTTGTTTATCCTTGCACATTCTGTGTCATTTAATAATGGTGAATGAGCATTCTATTGTCCACAAATTAGAACAAATCCCTGATCTTTTCGGGGCTGCGTCCCAGTTCTTGCCTAGACTTTTCCCCTAGACCCCACTAGGGCCTGTTTGGGGCCCCTTGGCTTGTCCCCTTGGTGGGAAAGCTTATTGCGCCCTCTCTATGTGCTGCCCGCGAGTAGATTATGACCTTCAAAACGGCCCGCCAGAGAAAAAAGGTTCCCCACCCGTTTTAGGTTGTCTAACTCACAGGCACTCGGTACTAGTATAGGCTGGTCAAGAATGTAGGCTATGCGGTTACTGTATACCCTTGGCCAGCCTATACTAGTACCGAGCGCTAGTAAGTGTCTCCCAAGAGTGTACGCTATCTAATACCACCAGCCTGCTAGTACCGTGAGTCTGTGGTCAAAATATCTTAAAGTTTCAATCAAGTTATAAGCCAATGGCTAGGAAAAAAGACAATCAGAGACAGCAGTCATTAACAAATTTAGTAGTCACGTTTCTCCTGCGCAGTGGTGTCGCCAGATTTTTCGAAATGGGGGGGGGGGGGGACTCGGTGGCAAAATTTTCCACCGAAGGGGCACATCGACATGAAGAACTGAGCCTCGCTAAAGAAGTCGTGCTGGCACAAAGTGATATCATGAAAGCGTCTTGGCGCAGGGACCTTTCAAAGGGCCCCTGGTGGGGTCCAAAGACAATCCCCAGTACGGTTTCAAAAGGGAATGTCCCCAGAGGCTCTGGGTTATCAAATTATTTGTAAATGGCATTACATGGACACTAAGCAGACCACAGAAATAAAAATCACAATTTTACCCAACTCGGACTGACAATATACTGATTCGGGTGTAAGGGTGTCAGCTTGTCCGTCGGATTTAGTTATGGTTTGCATTGGGCTACATAAAACCACCCATGCTCCTCAGCAGGAATAAATGTCGATACAACTACCATCCAGTTATGTCACTTAGGCCTACTTTTGTGCGCGCTTCGCTCGTGCAAAAAGCCGAGGTAGTCTCAGTGGGCATTAGCCACCAATTTTTCTCGGTTTACTACAGATTAAAATGCAGGAAAATGTTCATTCTACAATTTTAAACACCCCAAAGCCAAAGCCTACTACATTACATACAAGACTTCTTTTTTCAAATTTCCCAGGTGAGGCCTTGTATCCGCCGCTGTGCATGCACTTTCGATACGCTAATACAGTGATTCTCAAACGCGGCCCCTGGACACTGTCGGTGCGGCCCCTGAATTGATTTTACGTTTTGGAAAAGAATCATATTCGACAAGTTAAAAACCTGGCAAATTTGAAATAAGGAGCAATAATCCACGCTGACATGCATGTAAAATCGTTTATTTTGAAGTCACTACTTGACTCATTTTAAATTTGTTCTCCAGAAGTGGTGCTAGATTGCTTAGGGCCGGTGCACACTGCACCGACCCGACTGCGATCAGATGCAACAGGACTCGACTTCTCGTCGAGTTGCATGCAGTTGTGACCAGTTGCGTGGGGTTGCAGTCGGATCTAGCCGCACGTACACTATACACGAACTCGACTGCCACCTGCAAACTCATGATTGTTCGATCTCGCGTCTCGCAAAAAATGGCAGGTATCACAAACAAATCGTTGCGTATACGTCGGCGTTTATTGTTGCTTTAGTGCTTTACCCGTGCTTTAAATGAAGACTTTGACAGTGAAATTAAGCCGAAATGAGTGGTAGGGCAGTATAAAGAGGCGTCATGAAGATATGGTACTGACTGTCAAAGCTCCAGTAATTTCATCTCTTGTTCTTCTGTCCACATGAGAGCTGCCATTTTGTTTTCTGCTCTGTCACTTGATTCACAATGTTTTTTCATTGACTATACACTAAAATCGCGTCGCTGTCGGGTCGGTAACACCTGCTCACTGCCACGACCCGGCTCATCTACGAAGCACCCCCCCCCCCCACACACACACACACAGATACAGCTGAGGGACCTCTTACGTATGAATTTCGCCTTGGCGAGAGTGTCCTCTCTCTAATACTGAGATCATCCCTTGCAGCCCTCGGCCTCAGCCCATATTGTAACGCATTTTAGCCCTCACCCTCAGAAAGATTGAGAATCACTTCGCTAATTGTAAGGGTTGATTCCAACATTAAGTCCTACTGGGCAGATGAGTGGATTTATGAAACCCAATGCAAACCATAACATAATCCTTCACTGGCTTAACTTGAATGGACCTTCAAGAGAGTTTGATGCACAGGCGCTCCGTACTGAGTATAGCCTGGGCAAGGGTGCGCACAGTAAGTGCAAGCACTTCGACAGCATGTACTAGTACCACCAATCTACATGAACAGTATTTGACACCCTAGTACTTCCTGCGGTTCACCACCTTGTTGTATGTAGGCCTTTAGAACACAATGGAAGTGTCCAAGTTAATCCCTTAAAACCCTTCATAATAAGTGGGCTGATTACCACAGTGCTGTATCTGCGTTCGTACGTAGTAAGTACCACGACCTACGAACGTCATAATTATTACGTACGTACGTAATAATTATTACGTACGTACGTAATAATAACTACGTACGTACGTAATAATACTACGTACGTACGTAATAATTATTACGTACGTACGTAATAAAAAAAAATTTACCATGTCCTATCTAGAGCTTCGTATAAAGGAGCTGAGTAGCTGCCAAAGTAGAATAAATTCTCGGACCCGCCGACTTCTTTACGTCACATCCTGTTATGCTTCTTGGTTTATCGACGTCCTGGGTATGACGTTAAACTGCATCCAGGTGGGATGAGGAGGTCGTGTATGGCGAGTAGTTTGTTCCCGACTATCGCCTATAAAATGCTCACATAAGACCGCTATTACTCATTCCACGACTGGCGGGTTGTCGGCACCACAAAACCGAGCAAGCCCCTCCATGGTTGAGCCCCCTGTAGGCTGGGGGTTGTAGAATATGCCCACGGTATTTCCCGCGTGTCGTGAGAGGCGACTAAAGGGAAGGACTTTGTACCGTATTTAAACTTTGCTTGGCATTATGTAACACATTTGTTTTGGTGTGTCGTTAAATTTCATCTAACTAACTAATCTTGGTTTATCGATTCGATCCGATACCGATACTTATCAAAGCCATGCATGCCAGTGTGTCTGGTGTAACAGTACACTTGTTACTGTCGTTAACAGTATTAACGTGTTAGCCTAACTTAGGCTAGCGTTAGGGCCTAGGTCTACCACGAAAAACAAACTCATTGATCGAAAAAAAAAACAGTTTCAATACCTGCAAAATCCACAATGTTGTTCATGAAGCTCCTGCAGATGATGCGCGAACTAGGCGTGTGCCTTGCAACAAGTAACGCTAATATACTACCTACGAACGTACGTTGTGAGTTGTGTGTACTACATGCCTGGGTAGATGCATCGATCAGAAGCAATACAAGTGGAAACGATTCAAAATTGCCGGTGCCAGAAGAAAAAGTAACGAACTAGAAATTCAAAAAACAAATTGTAAAATATCTTACAAGTGTAAAATCAAATAACCCAAGAAATAGTATAGGAACGTTATGGCAAAATTACTTTGCAAGATTATTTTAAATGAGAATGTAAAATGCATTAGGATGAATATTTTTAAAATTAGCCCAGCACAGAGGGTAATCATCTCGTTTGGTATGATATATTTATTTTGGAAGTACGCCACTACTCAGCTCCTTTAAAGGGTTAGAAAGACTATATAAGGTGTATTGAATGATAATCTAAGGATGAATGGAAGCAGAAATAGTGTAAAATATATGGAAATCTTTGGTTAAACCGAAAAGCTGTTTCATCGGATAAAAAGGACGTTACAGATAGGCTTCAAGTCACGAATTTCAATATGGGTGTTTCACTGACGTCACGTGGTCTCGGGTCTCTTTGAGTGTTGGACATTTTATCCGTCAAGCGTCCATGTGTCACAGTTATAGCTATCATCATGCCGTGCGCGTTCAGCACAAAGTGTACTGCGTTCCCCTATTTTCCTGCGTCCCCAATTTTTACTCTCCAAACTGCACGAAAATAGGAGTCTCTATCCTACTTTACGGAAGATTAAAATCCAAATTTTACACCAAAGAGGCAGTTGTTATGCAATCCACGGCACAAATCCCACACGTAAAAGCCCTCTTAATATTTTCGTTGGGCTAAAAAGGATGATTCGACAAATTTCTCAAGTAAACTCAAATTTTGGAAGACTTGTTGTAGGTACGAGCGTATTTTGTTTATCCCAACGGTTTATAGGATGTGCGCATGTGCACACGAATGATCAAACTCGCTTATTGAAGTAAATAAATTTCAACATTTAATTTTTCAGCAACTGAAAAGGCTGTAAAGATAAAACTGGACCAATGACATGTATTTTTCATTTTATTCTTCTAGTTTAAGATTGAAGGTACTCCTTAACTGTGTGAGATCTTTTAAGATCTACTTTTCAGAACTTTGATCGTGGTCGTCCCATACAGAACATCCCAATCCTTTTGACAAGGTGTGAATCTTTCTTATCTTTGGAAAGCTATGCATACTTTGGCATGAAGAGTTCTCAACAGTTTATACATATTACAAGTTAACTTGTGATCATTACAATATGTGGTACTTTTTTAATCGAGACCTTCAGCTTCGATTGCAGGAACTGTCGATTTTGTCAAATAGTTTGCCCCTTCTTATATGGATTCGGCGTATGGAAAAAAACATTGAAGTTCCAACGCTCCATTAGATTAGCACACTTTCAGTCTGATCGTATTCTCACACTTGAATAGCTTTGCAGTTAAAGTGGGTATGACACGGCCAAAGTGAGTTTCTCATTAAATATTCTTTGGACACATCTTGAAATAAAGCGAATGTTTTTCTGTCTAAACTACTTCCATATACACCGGAATATGACCTTGTGAATTCTCAAAACAGGCCACACTCAGTCTACCCGAAATCCGAAAGCGAAAAAAAAGGAGTGAGCGCGTCTCAAGACGTGACGTCATTGGCGGTACGGTCAGTTGCACTTCTGTGCATGCATGTACGAGGCAGCTCATCTATCGTTTCCACACACCGAATCATAGGCATGATAACGAACGCGCGTTAGTAGGTACATCATCTCAACTAACACATGTGCTATCGTGATACTTGAGAAGCGCTTGCTTAGCATTCGCAATAACACTGTCACTGAACAGCCTCTAACAAGCGCTTGTTATGGACTGTTCATATCATACATCTGCATAGCTGTTCTGTACAGCGCGCGCGACCATACCGCGTACTTTTTTCACAGAAACTGAGGTGAGGTTTATGTATATATAGGAAAACTAAAACACGCGCGCTCATATGCACGCGTTCATACTGGCCAATGATGTGCTTCCACGCCCCGGACATGGTCCGCGCCAATGACGTGTATGCACTCGCGCAAACTCATTGTAGCGCGCGTGCTCTCATGCCTTAACATGCACATCATTGGTTCGCCCTTTGTGGTCTGTATTGTGATGTAAGCATTTTTATGAAGTTGCTAAGATATGAAACTTTCTCAAAGCGTTGTATTAGTTCCACATCTAGATACGCGTCCTTACATGGAGCAGTGCGGGGTGCCGCCAATTGCGTCATAAAAGTCAGGTGACCTGTTGCGGCATTTTTCGAAACTGGATTTCTGGACGTTTTTCTTCAAATTCTATTTATGCCGAACTGCTCCGGTTTTAATTGTGTTTGAGATGATACTTTTACAATACTGTACCCAATCTTGCAATACACAAAAGTTATTTAGGCCGTGTCATGCCCACTTTAACTTTGACAGTTTTGGATCAGCTTAACTACCTTAACAAATCGAGGGTTTCCTCAGAATTCACGTGCTATAGTCATGTGCATCATGGACATGCAGGCCCGTAGCCAGCTGTTACTTGCGGGGGGGGGGGGGGGTCGTCATGCGTATGCGAGGCAGGACTATCTAAGCGGAGCGCTACCATCGGTTGGCGCGGAGCGTACAAGAAAATTTTTGGCAAACCCTCAGATGCGGGAAACGGCACTTCCCGAGTGTTTTAAGCTGCATGCACCCAGCCCTGAAATATGGATCTCATGTTTGCAATTTCTCAATTAATGCAAAAAAAAATCAATCTATGAAAAAAATTAACATGTATTTTTAAGCGGAGCGCCCACTTTTTGACTTTTCATCGCCGCCACTGGGAATGACATTCTCTTCAGGGCGCAAAGCGCCCAAGCGAGGAGCGGAGCAGCTAAGCCGGGAGAGGGTGTGGTTCTCTCCCTCCCACCTCAGGGAGCTTTTGCAATTTTTACATAAAAATTGAGCGATCTGGTGAACTCCTAAGCTGGAATTTTTAGACGTTTTTAATCAAATGATAACATGACAAAAAGCTTAGCCACAAAAATTGTAAAATAGGGCCAACAACGGAGTTAATTCACCCTACAATGATATTGTTGAAGTGTAAAAAAGTGAAAAAGAGAAATACACCAAAAATTTGTTTGTACTTTCATGAAAAAGCATAGAGCATGGTTAAATTTCATCAACCCTAACCCTAACCCACCCACCCCCCTCCCACCTTGCATGTACACTTTTCTTTTCTTTCAACTGTCTGTGAATGAAGAAAAACACATGATCAAGAATAGTTTAACTCTTAAAATAGCTCTTTTATTGGCCACTGAATAGGAGATGGACTTTCCACAGTTTCTCAGGGTGATATCTGGCAAATAGGTTTACCACCACGCTCAAGTCTATGTCCATATCAATAATGTACGTGCATCAGAGCAAGAGCAGAGGCGTAAATAAAAAAATACAAAAATTTTGGTATGGGCGGAGGGTTCGTGCGAACCCCCTGAACCCCCTGGCTACGGGCCTGGAGATGTTATCTATAATTGAAAGCCTGCAAGATGTTAGTTCTGGCGTTGGGCGCATGGCCACTGGTGTTTGAAAATGTCCGTATCTTAAACAAAGTGATTTGTGGCTAGAATGTCACTTGCATATAAGTTTGATTAAAACGTCGTAGTTTTAATTGCACACGCACAAATGCTCAGAACTTCAGCACAAACGTCATACCGCAGCTGATAGCCTGTGGTACAGACTCAATGACTGAACAGTATATGTTGACTCCTTTCCGGATAGTTCTTTGGCAAATGAAGCTTTCTCAGAAAGCAGAATACATTCGGAATAAATGACCAAAAATGGTATTGAATTTTTGCTATGCAGAGGGCAACCTGGGTAGGCCTACACACTACTTGGCTAATTGGTGCTTGCAACTGACAGTGGTAACATATCAAAGTACTTCCGGACCACTGGATTTCATCTTGGAGTTTCGTTTGTGCATAGCTTGAAAACGGTCCTTTTGGCTTCAAAATATGTAACAACACTGAGCAACTTTCAACTTTAACTGGGCGAGGTTGTGTTGCTCCCAGGAGTAACCATGGCGGGCGAGTCAGTGGCAGACCGAAATTAGTAAAGCATGACATGTGTCCGGTATTTCACTCCATTGGCGTGCCTAAAGGAGGGGGCACGGACCTCCTAGGCCAATCGGGGGAAGTCACTCAGACAGGGAATTAAATGTAAAGGGGAAAAGCGAGAGACTGAAGACACAGGAGAAGCACTCAGAACTTAGAATTTGCCTACTGAGTAGTATTATTTGGTAGTTAAATTTTCAATACAGCACTGAGCAAATAAAGTTCCCAGTCCACTTAATCATTAGGCTAGTGATATACGTACTATTAATTTTCTTTCGAGCTTCGCGAGTCTCGGTAGCCGGTAGCAGACTGTTATAGTCAGGTCGTGTAGGATACCGAATATTCTTTCATATTGCGACCCACGCATCAAATTTGTGCTGAAGGGTAGTGTTTTCTACAATCTTTTGTGTGTGAAATGTCAAATTTTCTGACGTTGGTCCCACACTGTTGCCAACTTCAGGAATCACCCCTATGACAAATTCCTGGACCAGCTACTGTAAGGATTATGGCTGGTCTATTCGCTGTAAGGAAACCACACAAAATATGCATCAATTCTTTTTTGAATGACCCAGTCAATATGGTGTAACAAGATCAATGTACAGAGTACTTCTTCCCTATTGACAGAAATTTTTAACTGCGCGGGCCTCAACAGTTTTGAACCCTAACACCGCTATAATTTTTAAATTAATTCAGGCCTTGCAGGGCAGTTACCTTATAATTACGACTTTACGTCGGGCCTTACCAACCCAACAATTTAGATCAAATATGCTTTTTTTTGAAATGTAAGTTCTAATTTAGTGTAATAATGTACAACTACTTCCCGGCAAAATAAGAAGTTGGAATTTTCGTTTTTCCCCTTCACACACGCACCCATACACAGACACAATCACAACCTCAGGTAAACTTAGATTAATAACAAACATATGACATTCGTAACAATAAGCCTAGATCCCTTTTCAAACTAATTACTAGTTACAATGTCTTTCAGCTACGACTATAATGTCGACATATGGTAGGGTAGGTAACCTAATGTTAACATCATTGCCGAAGTATTTATTCATTGAAAGACGTTGTTATGGGACCTCAGTGATTAGATGAGACAAATTATCTAGTAAATTACAATAGCGGCTAATGAACTCTCCATCATTAAGGAAAATAGAGAATATAACTAGAGACAGGACACGTTCTCCCCAGTTCTCACTCCTCAATTGCAATTCAGAATACTTGATTTTTCTCCCTTGTTGACAAACACACTTTTCTTTTCTATGAAAATTATAAATTTCATGGAGTTTACCATTTATGTTATTAGTGACTCACTTTGCCCGGAGAGAGAGAGATCCTATCCACCAGATCAAATTAAATGAATGCACAGGATACATAATACTCTCAATCCAGGTAATAATGAACAATGGGGGAACAAAGATGCAGTCAATTGCAGAATTTCTTTTCTAAATTTAGCTTGCACTTCACCCAGATGTCCAGTACTATCAAGGTAGTTTTATCGCGTCGTTTGTAACTGATATGGACAGTTTTCCAACATAATTGAGAAGTTTCGATCAACGGCTACTGAGAGCCTGGGATCCATTTCCTTTAAAAACAGGCTTTATAAGACTAGCATCATCGGTAGGAATTAAGAATACTTGAAGAGAGTGCAAGCTAAACAATGGTTTGCATAGTAGGACTTGTACTGCACTTTATAAACTCAGTAATCAGATTAATTTCGGAGATCTACTGCTTTTTAAAATCCCTTTTTAAAATCCCTATTTGCTCAATGTTCTCAGTTATCTCATCATTGACATCCTGGATAATGCTAAATCTGGAAAGGCTGATTTGTGGGCTCTAATTGAACTTACTTCACACTATCTAAAATAAAGTCATCAGTTGGTAAAGAACAGTTCCTGTTATCCTTAAGATTTGCCTTGTTCAGGCTCATGCTTTTATATGTAAATTGTCAGATTTACGTTAAGCTCTCTTCAAAGTTAGTTCTTTATGCTGCCTAGAAAGATGCCAAGTCAACGTCCACGTTTTTCAGTGTTGCAAGTAACGATATTTTGAGTATTCACTAATAGAGAGAACTATCCAGGAACATCTTGTACTGTTCGTTCATTTTTAGCTCAGCTGAAAGCTTTCAGCTGAGCTATTGCGGCAAACGTCTGTCACCATAACATTGCGTTTAAGTGCCTGACATTTCGCTGTTTTTCGTTAGATTTGCCTAAAATTTAGTAGAGATGTTAGCGAAAGTGATATCTGCATGCTGCGACTCTTTTCGATTAATTTGACCGCTATTTGACCTCGGGAGGGGGCTTTGTTTGAAAACGTAAAATTCCCTACTTGTCCTTCAGTTTTGCACCAATCTTGATAATATGTTTCATATAGATAGTTCAATTTGTTCTGAACAAAAGTTAAATTTTTTTTTGTCGTTTCTGCAATCATTAAAAGCATGAAAACAGCACTGTTTGAAACAAATTCTGGCGAAGTCCTCATGTTCGGGAATAGGCCTACATCGAGAATCCCAGTTGTTATCATTTGGGAGACTGTACAACGAAACAAGGTACAAAAGTATACTGAACATATATAAATGTACAGGACGTCTCGTGCTTAATCCTGTGGCAAGTGCTTACGCAAAGTGCAGTGTATCGAGTTTTGAATACCGTACGTGGGCTACCTCACTATGTCAGACTATGTTTGCTCAGCTCTTTGCTTTCCAAACCAGGGATATGACATGAATAAGGAATATACCGTACAGCCTACTATGGAGGCGCTACGTGAACACGTGGCACTGATCTCTTTCAGGAGTTTGACTAGCTAAATTGGTTGGATGGTTAGGCCTACTCGAAAAGAAATACCGGACGTTTGAAAGTTGTGCAAGTTCTTCCGAATATGTGGCCTTGTGCGAAACAGTGGTATAAGATAGCCCTACACATTTTTGTGTTGAGGCAGAAACAAGTACAAGTATTCAACTTAGCCTGATGTCTGAATGGTTTCTTAACATTTCTGGACAAAAACTATTTAGTATGAAAGGTAAACAAATGGCTTATCCTTCCTTAATAGCAAATTAGTTTATATTGTCACATGAAGGAAAGAAGCGACTCGCCGCGTGAATTGGGATGGCCGCGAGGGGTACACTACTTCAAGTTAAGGTGAATGTTGTCTAGGAAATGTCGTAAGAGGAAAGAGGAACCCACCCTTTTCTTTTAAACAAAGAACATAGCACGTTGATTGAAAGTACAATGCTTCATATGGTTTAAGCTTGACGGTTGTGCTAACTTTCCAAAAACAATTTTCGGTTTGAAAAGGAAAACGTGCTTTTTGAAGGCGTGTGCCATATGTCAGTCTCGGTGCCTGCAGGAATTGTGCAGCTCAGGCTTCCAGTCAAGCGGGCCAAGGGGGCGAATCCCTCTTTGAAATTTGTTCGCCCCTAGCAAGTTTTCAAGTTGCCATTGGCTTCATGGCATTTGTATACATTTGGCCCCTTAAATATTTGTTAGCCCCTGGAAGTCATTTCGCCCCCATTCAGTACCTTGTCAGGCTACGAGGTTGGTGCAGTCACATGGGCGTCGACATTGCAGGAACCGCCTCAGTCTTGTTCTCCGTTGCCGAAAGCCCCACCAAGTTGTTAAGGGAAAGCCATGGGGGATGATATTTCAATAGCCTTAGACTTAGTGTAAGTGTGCATATTTTCCCAACGCTCTCTACGAACTGTAGTTACCCTCCGACCTGTTGCGACACCGTCATTCACCGGTCCTAAAAGCGATTGACGATTTATACCTGGTAGATCCCAATCATAAAAATGTTATGCAGTAAAATAATTTTGTGGGCGAAAACGGGACTAAAGAGTACTCAGAATTAGGCGCGTAAAGAATTTAATTTAGAAATAATTCCCTTTATATTGAGATATTGAGTAATTGAGCAGTTTTGGTTTTCCAAATCATAGTGGCAACACGTATTTGAACTTTTGTCCCTGGGCAAGTTCAAGGAATATCTTTGGGGCAAAATATCGCTTTTAAGACCTTTAACCATATGTAAAATTTCTTCATCGCAAGTTACTATCTGGGTCTAATTATGGAAAACAAATGAGGTCTACAAAGCCATGAGAAGTTGACTCACAGAATCATTGGGCGTTATGCTCACTGAACTGAGCTAATCCCATCATCTCTTGTTACCAGTATATGAGCTCTTTCACCGGCTCTTCCAACTACATACCCACTCCCCACTAGATGCATTGTTTAGCACAACTTTCGTAGAACAGTCACGCTGCACTGTTAAAGTGAATAATGCGTACATAATTGGTTGCAGTAATAGATTTGGAAGCTCACACGCAGCACATTGACCACTTTGAAACTAAATCCTGCAAGGAGAGCGGAGAATGGAAATTTAACTGAGCTTTAACAGATCTTTCACCCTATCAGTTGTGACTATAAATAGTTGGTCTTTCTTTACACTGTGCAAGAAAATAATTAGATTACTTCTTATTAAACGTTCGAGCATTGTCTCATCCGTAATAGTTTCATCAGCTAGGGAGTTGCCATGGTTCCATGAGAGGATTATAGTTGATACGGCATACCTTGAGTGGCTTGAGTGAAAGGACTATTTGAAACCAAGCATTCAGAACCCTTTTGCTCAAATTGGTTATTGTTTACAATGGTATACCGCTAATAAATATATAGCGTTAGGATGAGGACGAAATATCTAGGCTAAGTTAAGTTGTCCTTCGTAAGGCCATTAAAGCAATGAAATAGAAACATATCACTAGGATTCACCCGTTTTTCTTTACTACTAAAAAGTGCGTCTATTTTGACTATTTCTGGCTGGTTGCAACATGCCCTAGCATATGTTTTAAGTTAACCTGTTGGTTTGATCTTGGATAAATTAGAACTTGGTCTCAAATCTTACAGGAGCCAAATTCCAAGATGTGTCTATATACAGGAATGAAAGTCGGTTTCAGTGTAACATTGGAACAACATAGGTCATTAGTTTGAACCTTGAATGCAACTACTTACTTTAAGTTCATCATTGGTAGGAAATGTGAAAATTCATGAAATAACGCTTTGACACGGAAACACTGAAATCGAATGGGAGTTTCACCAAAATGCGTCTTTTAAGTTCCCCCTAATCAGTTGCTTAGTCAAGAAATTAACGTTTTTTCTACCCTTAGTTTTAGACTTTTCTATGGAGACAAGTCCTTTGGGGACGGTAGCCCTCCAATAGCCCCTGGCCCTTACAGCCTAACTCTTCCCCCAATTTTAATCGTCTAGTCACTCTGCTGAATGTGGAAAGAACCGAAACTATGACAAAACCTTGATAATGATTAATAAACAATTATGAAAAAAGGCATTCGTTTGCAAAAGCTGATTTATTACCTTAAACTTTCAGCACTTCTGAGAAGAAAGGGTGTAGTGTTGAAGCGGGCCTCCAAAACTAAAGGTCATCTTCATTGTCACATAAACATAAATGCAGCACATTAACACATTGTTAATGTGCTGCATTCATAAAACTGTTTTGGAAGCGAAGCTCATACATGATGGAAATTTACATAACAAATCTGGAAGTAAATGTAACAAATTAAGAGTTCTATTAGGTAGTCTTGAAGTTATTAATGCAAAAGAATATAAAGAAGATTGGTAGGCTGTATGGAGATCACTGGCTGTTGCAAAATCCTGATTTTCTGAACACAATGGGAGTGATACTATAGGAGTACTTTGAAGAAGATTGTTCTTGTTCAGTACCCATTCTTCCTCCATCAGACATACGTAGCAATTGAGAAAATTAAAAATGACAATGACTTTGTATACTGTCCTCCGGTTTCAACATCTGTAACGTTTCTTGTAGGCTAATGCCGAAAGTAAAAATGGAATCCTTCAAACAAATCAATCATTCTGCTGAACAGAAAGTACACCAAGTAGAGCACTGGCATTATCAAATTTTTCACTTGGCAAGATTGTTCCTGAACTTCAAATATTTTTAATGTGAGTAGGACAGAACATATATTGGTCCTGCGCAACACTGTTTATACACCGTTAACATTTGAATTGGTAGTGTTTGGTATAGTCTTTCGTCGTGACTTTCTGCAGCTGCAAGCCATCCAATCAGTCACATGGATGTTTCGCAGTCGGTAATCGATAATCGTCGGCATATATTTTCTATAGTATGACAACATTTTTAGCCCTCCTGGAAAAACAAACATGAGTTTACAATGACAGGTGGAGTACACTTTAATTTTCAGTCCCAAATTTGTAATATTTTGATCACACATTCCCTCTAGACCCAATATATCAATAAACTGAGCACCGATATGGATCCAAAAATTTCGAGGGGGAGTGCCAAAGATGGGTGGATAGGCCTATTTAGTGCAACACGTCTCCCTCGATTGCACAACTTTGATTCTTCAACACAAATTTACAGGTAAATGCAGCACGTCGTGTCCTCACAGTGAATCTGTAGACTAGCATCATTTCTCAGCTATTTACCTGTTTTCGCTCCTTGTAGCCCTGTTCTTGTTGTCAACTTCTTTAACGGATTTTGAAGAAATGATCTCAACTAGAAGCTCAGCCCAACCCCTGCAAAAGTATGTTTTGAATATTACGTCTTTAGACTTTTTGTTATTTTTCTTTTCTTTCTTTCTCCTTTCTTTATTCTTTGTTTTCCCCCTTCTTTTCCTTCTTTATTTTCTGTGGCACGGAGAAATGATGCCTGTGGGCTCCCGAGGCCCCCTATTGAATCCGCATCGGACTAAGCAATACAGTTGGAGCATTTCATAACCTCAAGAAAACAATTGTGACGAAAATTATTTACATGTCTCTAGTTTAATACTAACGTTTACACAATCTTATATAAATTGAGTTGGTAATGTGATGTAAAAATACTTACCCAGGTGATAGGCATCGTCATTTCGGCTGAAGAACTTTGGGTGGGGAGTGCATGACTCATATACTGTTGTTGCACTTTTTTATTCCCAGGCCAGGTAAAACCACCCTCGTGTGATGCGACCGACGACCAGAGCAATGCAAAACAAAAATAACAAACGGAAAGGATTCACAAAATTGATACAAAATGTATACAGTCATACACACTCATATCAGTAACCGAGTAATAAAAAGGCTGTTGTCAGTACTTAATTGATCACGATCGGAACAATGAGTTATTCATCAGGATGGAAATTTTAAACCATACACAAGGATGCTGAAAGCTCTATTTTTTTTATGAAAGTACCCTCTACCCCACCCTGCCACGACCAAAACGGCTACACTATTTAGATACCCCATTGAACGAAGACATAGCCCGACAAACGAACGTGGCTTGGTCTTCGAATAAATGCTTTTGACCCTCTAATCTAGAGATAAAGTTACACATTTTTACAAAAGTACTTTCTACCCCACCCTGCCACGAAGAAAGAGTTTACACAACATTATAGATATCCCTACAACAAAGTCATAGCGTGACCAAAGAACATGGTTTGGACTTCTTATGCATGTCTCCCGCCCTCAAATCTAAAGATAAAAACTGCATATTTTTAACAAGAGCATCCTTACCTCATTGTTCCAAGAAAAACTTTTAAGACACCTTATAGGTTAGACCAACTAGTCATAGCGTGACCAGAAGACAAAGCTAGATTTTCTCATAAATGCCTCCGGCCCTCTTCTTTAGAGATATAAGCTACATATTTCTAACAAAAGCACCACTACCCCACTGTTCCAAAGAGTTTGCACTACTTAATAGACACCTTACAGACCAAAGTCACAGCGTGACCAAATAACATGGCTTGACCTTCACATACATGCCTCCGGCCCTCTTATGTAGTAAAGATATTAAAGCTACGTAACTTTACCAAACGCACCCCAACCCCACTGTTAGGAACAAAAAAAGTTTATACTATCCAATAGATACCCCATAGACCAAAGTCATAGCGCGACCAAAGAAAATCGCTTGGTCTTCGCAAACATGTCCCCGGCTCTCTTATCTAAAAATATTAAAAGCTACATATTTTTAACAAATGCACCTACCCACTGTTTAAATATCAAAATGTTTACACTACCTAATTAGACACCCCATAGGACGAAGTCATAGCGTGACCAAAGAACATGGCTTGATCTTCGCATACATGCATCCGTCCCTCTTATCTAAAGAAATTAAAGCCACATATTTTTAGCAAGAGCACCCCTACCCCTTTCTTTCAAGATCAAAATGTTTACACTACCCAATATAAACCTCATAGGCCGAAGTCATAGCGTGACCAAAGAACACGGCGTGATCTTTGCATACATGCATCCGTCCCTCTTATCTAAAGAAATTAAAGCCACATATTTTTAGCAAAAGCACCCCTACCCCATTCTTTCAAGATAAAAATGTTTACAATACCCAATATAAACCTCATAGGCCGCAGTCATAGCGTGACCAAAGAACATGGCTTGGTCTTCGCGAACATGCCGCGGTCCTCTTATTTAAAAATAAAAGCCACATATGTTTAATAAAAGTACCCCTTCCCCACTGTTCTACGAACAAAATGTTTAAATTACTTTATAAATAATAGACACCTCATACATGGCCGAGGTCATAGCGTGACCAAAGAATATAGCTTGGTCTTCGCATACATGGCCCGGCCCTCTTATCTAAAGATATTAAAAGCTACGGATTCTTAGCAAATGCACCCCTACCCACTGTTTAAAGATGAAACTGCTTACACTTCCTAATTAGACACCTCATACACCTCATAGGACGAAGTCATAGCGTGACCAAAGAACATGGCTTGATCTTTGCATACATGGCCCCGGCCCTCCTATCTAAAGATATTAAAAGCTACATCTTGTTAGCAAAAGCACCCCTACCCCATTGCTTCAAGATCAAAAATTTTACACTACCTAATAGAAACCTCATAGGCCGAAGTCATAGCGTGGCCAAAGAACATGGCTTGGTCCTCGCGTACATGGCCCCGGCCCTCTTATCTAGGCCTAAAGATATTAAGCTACATATTGTTAGCATAAGCACCCCTACCACATTGCTTCAAGATCAAAATGTTTACACTACCTAAAAGAAACCTCATAGGCCGAAGTCATAGCGTGACCAAAGAACATGACTTGGTCTTCGCATACATGGCCCCGGCCCTCTTATCTAGGCCTTAAGATATTAAAAGCTACATAGTGTTAGCAAAAGCACCCCTACCCCATTGCTTCAAGATCAAAATGTTTACTTTACATAATGGACACCTCATAGGCCGAAGTCATAGCGTGACCAAAGAACATGGCTTGGTCTTCGCATACATGGCCCCGGCCCTCTTATCTAAAGATATTAAAAGCTACGGATTTTTAGCAAACGCACCCCTACCCACTGTTTAAAGATGAAACTGTTTACATTTCCTAATTAGACACCTCACAGGACGACGTCATAGCGTGACCAAAGAACATGGCTTGGTCTTCACATACATGGCCCCGGCCCTCCTATCTAAAGATATCAAAAGCTACATATTATTAGCAAAAGCACCCCTACCCCATTGCTTCAAGATCAAAATTTTTACACTACCTAATAGAAACCTCATAGGCCGAAGTCATAGCGTGACCAAAGAACATGGCTTGGTCTTCGCGTACATGGCCCCAGCCCTCTTATCTAAGCCTAAAAATATTAAAAGCTACATAATGTTAGCAAAAGCACCCCTACCCCATTGCTTCAAGATCAAAATGTTTACTTTACCTAATAGAAATCTCATAGGCCGAAGTCATAGCGTGACCAAAGAACATGGCTTGGTCTTCGCATACATGGCCCCGGCCCTCTTTCTAGGCCTTAAGATATTAAAAGCTACATAGTGTTAGCAAAAGCACCCCTACCCCATTGCTTCAAGATCAAAATGTTTACTTTACATAATGGACACCTCATAGGCCGAAGTCATAGCGTGACCAAAGAACATGGCTTGGTCTTCGCATACATGATCTCGGCCCTCTTATCTAAAGGTATTAAAAGCTACGGATTTTTAGCAAACGCACCCCTACCCACTGTTTAAAGATGAAACTGTTTACACTTCCTAATTAGACACCTGATAGGACGAAGTCATAGCGTGACCAAAGAACATGGCTTGGTCTTCACATACATGCCTCCGGCCCTCTTCTCTTCCAACACGTTTACACTACCGGTACTTAATAAAAGACACCCCATAGACCAAAGTCATATCGTGACCAAAGAACATGGCTTGGTCTTCGCGTACATGGCCCCAGCCCTCTTATCTAAGCCTAAAAATATTAAAAGCTACATATTGTTAGCAAAAGCACCCCTACCACATTGCTTCAAGATCAAAATGTTTACTTTACATAATGGACATCTCATAGGCCGAAGTCATAGCGTGACCAAAGAACATGGCTTGGTCTTCGCATACATGCATCCGGCTCTCTTCTCTTCCAAAATGTTACACTACTTAATTAATGAAAGGCACCTCTTACTTCGAAGTCATAGCGTGACCAAAGAACATAGCTTGGTCTTCGCGTACATGCCTCCGGCCTTCTTATCTAACGATATTAAAGCTACATAAGTTTATCAAACGCACCCCTACCTCTTTGTCATAGGAACAAAGATTTTTACACTATTCAATAGATACCCCATAGACCGAAATCATATCGTGGCCAAAGAATGTGGCTTGGTCTTTGCATACATGTCCCGCCCCTCTTTCTATAAAAATATGAAAGCTACATATTTTTAACAAACGCACCCGTACGCACTGTTGAAAGATCAAAATGCTTACACTACCTAATTAGACACCCCATTGGACGAAGTCATAGCGTGACCAAAGAACATGGCTTGATCTTCGCATACATGCCTCCGGCCCTCTTATCCTAAGATACTGAAGCTACATATTTTTAACAAAAGCACCCTATATATCCCACTGTTATAGGAACAAAAAGTTTACCCCCTTAATAGACACCCCATAGACCAAAGTCATAGCGCGACCAAAAAAATGGACTGATCTTCGCATACATGCCCCGGCCCTCTTATCTAAAGATATTAAAGCTACATATTTTAACAAAAAAAAACCCACCCCACTGTTCCACGAACAAAAAGGTAAACCCGCTTAATAGACACCCCATAGACCGAAGTCATAGCGTGACCAAATAACATGGCTTGATCTCCGCATACATTCCCCCGGCCCTCTTATCTGAAGATATTAAAGCTACATATTTTTAACAAATGCACCCCTGCCCCACTGTTCCAAGAACAAATGTTTACACTACTTAATAGACACCTCATAAGCCGAAGTCATAGCGTGACCAAAATTCGTGGCATGGTCGTCCGGCCCTCTTATGTTAAGATATTAAAGCTACATATTTTTAACAAAAACACCCCTACCCCACTGTTCCACGATCAAAAAGTGTACCAGTTTGGCCAGCTAGGGAAAGTTTCAGGATAATTAGCCCCTATTGAGATGTAATCTCTCATCAGAATTAGTGTGTCCCATCATCGTTATTCACGGATGACTATTTTGATCATGTGACAATATTTTTGTTACTGAATTGTTAAATTCACAAAGAATATCTCTTTGCCTAACTTGTTGTTTTTAACAGTTATGTTAAAAACATCTTCAGGGGTACCAACAAGGCAAATAAATGAAGATTTGTAAGGGTTTGCTGATTTTTTGCGCAATTTTTGGGAAATGCCTTTTAAGAATTGCCTTTAAGCCTTCTCCCGTACCGCCCCTATTTAACTTAGAGTCCCTTTCTAATTCCTGCCCCTTAGTTCCATTTGTCAGTACACGCCTTTTTATTGGGAAAATGTTTATCAAACACGGGATTATACTTGAATAAGATCTTTTTTCATACAGTGGTAACCTTGACCAGATGAGAATTACGACTGGACATCATTCCCTGTGTATGCTACAGAACGGACCTATTGTACAATAAAATTGGAAAAAATTTACACTATAGAATAGGAAAGACTTACCTCAACATTTTTAGAGAAATAGCCTTGTCTCATCGTTAGTTCCGTAATTAAAGATTTCGTCCCCGTTTTGAACCAACTCTTGGCTCTAGCCTTTTCCCCTAGAATAAAAATCCATGACAATACCACGAAAAAGAATATTTTGTCCAGATTCGAGACAGAAACCGAGGCAGGTTTCTATAATTCGTCTTCGCTACATTTACTTCCCCCAAAAATCTCTAAAATGAAAACAGATGCAATCTCCTTCGGTCCAGCCGTGAATCAGCTTCGATAGTTTCGCGTTCCCTCGGGAAAATTTCCAGGTGCAAAATAAGTACTTAATAATCATTTTGTTTTGAAATGTTGCGTTGATGAAAATTAATTGCGCTTCATATACGTTAGCACATCGATACGTATCAATTTATATAAAAACTTTATATGACACAAACGAATTACTTTTTACTATTATCAAAATGAAATGGTGATCGCCGAACAACCAGTTTGTGACCAGCGACAAAGCATCCGGTTCATTTAAAGCATTCGTTGTTTTTCAGTGTGCTTTACTGTAACTCAACTATCACTCATTGCCAAAACAACTGTCCACAGAATCACTCATTCGTAAATCTTATTTCTTTACCATTTTGACATCGTCCATTGCCAGAACGAATTAGCCACAGAATCGCTCATTCGTAAGCCTATTTCTTAACCATTTTGACATCACCCATTGCCAGAGCGAATTAGCCACAGAATCACTCATTCGTAAGTCTATTTCTTAACCATTTTGACATCACCCATTGCCAGAGCCGATTACGTAAACTTAGATCAATGCATGGCAGCATGGTAGTCTGTATCGTGAAACAAAGAGCTTTTTGTATTGAATTTCCCCTGGTTACTTATTTACAGTGAAGAGGTTCAGGTGTAAGATCTTTTGACGGAAGACCCCTTTGAAACTTGTGTGAGACTTTTGTAACAACATTTTAAGTGTTTTCAGAGCGTTTTTACTTGTTTTTTAAGCAATAACTATATGGAATCGTAGGTAAATTATCCACAGAAATCATTTGTAGCAAAACCAAATTCAAAAACAGAAGATTTATTTGGAAAGATGTCTTGGAAAAAAGTCTTCAGTTTTAGTCAACCGTAAAGTATCAGTTTCACACGAAGCCTTGATTGCCGCGATTACCCATTTCATTGCCAATCCAATGACCGATGATTCTGTGGGAACGTCTGGGCATGGCAGCACACTCATAAACATTCATTATTTGTATACTAACATCTGTGCAGTATATAAAGTTAACTTTGTGTACCAGATTTAGTCTTTCAGAGACTTCGGGAGTTCAATACATATTTCATTGCATTCAGTTTATATTTATCTCTTTGTTTTCTGACGTACGTATGAACAACATGAATTACAGACCCAACCAAAATATTGACTGCAGACTTTTAGGTCAACAGGAAAAGCTGAGCCTCGGCAACATTGTTGCGCTTGTTCACTTCCCAACAGTCAGTGAATGCGCGAGTTACCATGGTTCGTGTGTGTCCTGCGAAGTATAGTACACGCTTGACTGACACGTTGAGTATATAGGCCTAACAAAGTTTTAAGAGTTTGCTTTTGGAAGCGGCAGGCATGCCGATCGTCTAAAGAAGTAGTATGATGTTTCCTTGGAAATGTGGTCAGTCTTTTTCGGCGGAGGAAGAGCGACTAGCAAGTAGAGGAAAATGTTTTCTGTCTTGTAAGGGCAGCCGGCAGTTTGACTTGTTAAGTGAGCTCCAAAATTCCCTGACAAACAGTGCTGAACTGAAAACAACGAGACTGTTGTATTTTCGTCTAAAATGTTTTGGAGGTGGAGTTATATTACCATATTTTGGGAGTAAATTGGACCGGGAACACCTTTCTGTTTAAACATTCTCGTAACCACGGGCGTCGCGCAAAAATATTGGGGGCGTGAGAAGTGGTGACTGGGTAAAGGTTTCAGAGGCGTCGTCCCAAAATATGTTAGAGAGGAAGGAGAAAAGTAGCATAACCTAAGGCAAAGTACTATATTTTTCGAAAACAGTTAACTTCTCATATTAACTTGGCATGTGAAGGTTTTTCAAACGCATCTTCAGACAAACTAATATGACACCCTTAATAAAATTTGGGGCCTATAGCTCCCCCGGCCCCTGAGTGGACACGACGTCTATTCTCGTAACCTCTTGAACCCTCAAAAAGTATCACTGAACTAAGCTGTTGTTAATTCATGGCCTCTTTCATGTATTTGTGATAAAAGACCTGTGCCGGTATCTCTCATTTTCAATTCGCTATAAATTTGACCGGGGAAAAGAGGAACTGTGCCGTATGTACATGTTCTCTTCCTGAAGTCTTGAGGAAACAAGGAGGCTATCATGTTTTGTCACAACTTTTTCTGTATTGCAATGTAAACAAGAAAGTATCCATTATTCAGTTCGAACGAATATATTAGCATATGGGAATCTGCAAACCTTAACATTTTTTACCGTAATGTAGCTGCTTAAGAAGGAACAATTACCCCTATTTGGACTCTCTGAAGGTCGATGCCGTACTTCGTGAGTCCACGTAGTACATACTTGGAGTACATTCGTGGAGTTATGATGTAGTTGAAGTTGTATACTTATCCTCTCGAAGCCAATATTGGGTGTCCGGATCTTAGACTGTACGAAGGACCTCCTAAGCCAACCAAAGCTAAAACCTTGCAAATAGTAGATATAGTTGCCAGCTACTTACTGTTTTGCTTACTACCGCTTTTAATAACCCAGGTGCCCTCTCTGGAAAAGATCGAGACAAGATAAGTTAAGGGAAGTCAGGTTAAGTAAATTATACTAAGTAAGGTAACATTAAGTCCTTTAATTCGTAGTAGCAATGTAGGCTTCTCACTTATGCTAACGTGAAAAGGGAGTACATGCAATAATATTTGCTTTTTTCAAACCGACCCTACTATGTTGTGAGTCCCATTTGCTGCTCATGCCTGGCTTTGGTCTTGCACAGATGTTGAGTCTCCTTTCTTGAAAGAAAGGAGACTCACATCTGTGCAAGACAATGCCAGCATGAGCAGCAAATGGGACTCAACAACATTAGTAGGTCGGTTTGAAAAAAGCAAATTATTATTTGCATGTACTCCTTTTCACGTTATGCATAAGTGAGAAGCCTACATTGCTACTACGAATTAAAGGACTTAATGTTACCTTACTTAGTATAATTTACTTAACCTGACTTCCCTTAACTTATCTTGTCTCGATCTTTTCCAGAGAGGCACCTGGGTTATTAAAGCGGTAAGCAAAACAGTAAGTAGCTGGCAACTATCTCTACTATTTGCAAGGTTTTAGCTTTGGGTTGTGGCTTAGGAGGTCCTTCGTACAGTCCTAAGATCCGGACACCCAATATTGGCTTTCGAGAGGATAAGTATACAACTTCAACTACATCATAACTCCACGAATGTACTCCAAGTATATTACTAACGTGGACTCACGAAGTACGGCATCGACCCTTCAGAGAGTCCAAATAGGGGTAATTGTTTCCTTCTTAAGCAGCTACATTACGGTAAAAATGTTTAAGGTTGCAGATTCCCATATGCTAATATTTCGTTCGAACTGAATAATGGGATACTTTCCTTGTTTACATTGCAATACAGAAAAGTTGTGACAAAACATGGATAGCCTCCTTGTTTTCCTCAAGACTTCAGGAAGAGAACATGTACATACGGCACAGTTCCTCTTTTCCCCCGGTCAAATTTATAGCGAATTGAAAATGAGAGATACCGGCACAGGTCTTTTATCACAAATACATGAAGAAGGCATGAATTAACACCAGCTTAGTTCAGTGATACTTTTGAGAGGTTCAAGAGGTTACGAGAATAGACGTCGTGTCCGACTCAGGGGCCGGGGGAGCTATAGGCCCCAAATTTATTACAAGGGTGTCATATAGTTTTGTCTGAAGATGCGTTTTGAAAAACCTTCACATGCCAAGTTAATATGAGAAGTTAACTGTTTCGAAAAATAAGTACTTTGCCTTAGGGTTATGCTACTTTTCTCCTTCCTCTCTAACATATTTTGGGGACGACGCCTCTGAAACCTTTACCATCACCCACTTCTCACGCCCCCAATAATTTTGCGCGACGCCCGTTTGTTACGAGAATGTTTTAAACAGAAAGGTGTTCCCGGTCCATTTACTCCAAAATATGGTAATATAACTCCACCTCCAAACATTTTAGACGAAAATACAACAGTCTCGTTGTTTTTCAGTTCAGCAACTGTTTGTCAGGAATTTTGGAGCTCACTTAACAAGTCAAACTGCCGGCTGCCCTTACAAGACAGAAAACATTTTCCTCTACTTTGCTAGTCGCTCTTCCTCCGCCGAAAAGACTGACCACATTTCCAGGAAACATCATACTACTTCTTTAGACGATCGGCATGCCTGCCGCTTCCAAAAGCAAACTCTTAAAACTTTGTTTAGCCTATATACTCAACGTGTCAGTCCAAGCGTGTACTATACTTCGCAGGACACACACGAACCATGGTAACTCGCGCATTCACTGACTGTTGGGAAGTGAACAAGCGCAACAAGTTGCCGAGGCTCAGCTTTTTCCTGTTGACCTAAAAGTCTGCAGTCAATATTTTGGTTGGTCTGTAATTCATGTTGTTCATACGGTACGTCAAAAACAAAAGAGATAAATATAAACTGAATGCAATGAAATATGTATTGAACTCCCGAAGTCTCTGAAAGACTAAATCTGGTACACAAGTTTAACTTTATATACTGCACAGATTTTAGTATACAAAATATGAATGTTTATGAGTGTGCCTGCCATGCCCAGACGTTCCCACAGAATCATCGGTCTGGGGATTGGCAACGAAATGGGTAATCGTGGCAATCAAGGCCTCGTTTGTGAAACTGATACTTTACGGTTGACTAAAAATGAAGACTTTTTTCCAAGACATCTTTCCAAATAAATCTTCTGTTTTTTGAACTTTTGGTTTTGCTACAAATGATTTCTGTGGATAATTTACCTACGATTCCATATAGTTATTGCTTAAAAAACAAGTAAAAACGACTCTGAAAACACTTAAAAATGTTGTTCCAAAAGTCTCACACAAGTTTCAAAAGGGTCTTCGTCAAAAGATCTTACACCTGAACCCTCCTTCACTGTAAATAAGTAACCAGGGGAAATTCAATACAAAAAGCTCTTTGTTTCACGATACAGACTACCATGCTGCCATGCATTGATCTAAGTTTACGTAATTCGGCTTCTGGCAATGGGTCATGTCAAAATGTTAAGAAATAGACTTACGAATGAGTGATTCTGTGGCTAATTCGCTCTGGGAAATGGTGATGTCAAAATAGTTAAGAAATAGGCTTACGAATGAGCGATTCTGTGGCTAATTCGTTCTGGCAATGGACGATGTCAAAATGGTAAAGAAATAAGATTTACGAATGAGTGATTCTGTGGACAGTTGTTTTGGCAATGAGTGATAGTTGAGTTACAGTAAAGCACACTGAAAAACAACGAATGCTTTAAATGAACCGGATGCTGTGTCGCTGGTCCACAGACTGGTTTGTTCGGCGATCACCATTTTCATTTTGATAATAAGTAAAGTAATTCGTTTGTGTCATATAAAGTTTTTATATAAATTGATACGTATCGATGTGCTAACATATATGAAGCGCAATTAATTTTCATCAACGCAACATTTCAAAACAAAATGATTATTAAGTACTTATTTTGCACCTGGCAATTTTCCCGCGGGAACGCGAAACTATCGAAGTTGATTCACGGCTGGACCGAAGGAGATTGCATCTGTTTTCATTTTAGAGATTTTTGGGGGAAGTAAATGTAGCGAAGACGAATTATAGAAACCTGCCTCGGTTTCTGTCTCGAATCTGGACAAAATATTCTTTTTCGTGGTATTGTCATGGATTTTTATTCTAGGGGAAAAGGCTAGAGCCAAGAGTTGGTTCAAAACGGGGACGAAATCTTTAATTTCGGAACTAACGATGAGACAAGGCTATTTCTCTAAAAATGTTGAGGTAAGTCTTTCCTATTCTATAGTGTAATTTTTTTCCAATTTTATTGTACAATAGGTCCGTTCTGTAGCATACACAGGGAATGATGTGCAGTCGTAATTCTCATCTGGTCAAGGTTACCACTGTATGAAAAAGGATCTTATTCAAGTATAATCCCGTGTTTGATAAACATTTTCCCAATAAAAAGGCGGTAGTACTGACAAATGGAACTAAGGGGCAGGAATTAGAAAGGGACTCTAAGTAAATAGGGGCGGTACGGGAGAGGCTTAAAGGCAATTCTTAAAAGGCATTTCCCAAAAATTGCGCAAAAAATCAGCAAACCTTACAAATCTTCATTTATTTGCCTTGTTGGTACCCCTGAAGATGTTTTTAACATAACTGTTTAAAAACAACAAGTTAGGCAAAGAGATATTCTTTGTGAATTTAACAATTCAGTAACAAAAATATTGTCACATGATCAAAATAGTCATCCGTGAATAACGATGATGGGACACACTAATTCTGATGAGAGATTACATCTCAATAGGGGGCTAATTATCCTGAAACTTTTCCTAGCTGGCCAAACTTGGTACACTTTTTGATCGTGGAACAGTGGGGTAGGGGTGTTTTTTGTTAAAATATGTAGCTTTAATATCTTAACATAACAGGCCGGACGACCATGCCACGAATTTTGGTCACGCTATGACTTCGGCTTATGAGGTTGTCTATTAAGTAGTGTAAACATTTGTTTCTTGGAACAGTGGGGCAGTGGGTGCATTGTTTAAAAATATGTAGCTTTAATATCTTCCGATAAGAGGGCCGGGGGAATGTATGCGGAGATCAAGCCATGTTATTTGGTCACGCTATGACTTCGGTCTATGGGTGTCCTATTAAAGCGGGTTTTACCTTTTTGTTCGTGGGAACAGTGGGGTGGGTTTTTTTTGTTAAAATATGTACTTTAATATCTTTAGGATAAGGGGCCGGGGGCATGTATGCGAAGATCAGTCCATTTTTTTGTCCCGCGCTATGACTTTGGTCCTATGGGGTGTCTATTAAGGGGGTAAACTGTTTGTTCCTATAACAGTGGGATATATATAGGGTGCTTTTGTTAAAAATATGTAGCTTCAGTATCTTAGGAATAAGAAGGGCCGGAGGCATGTATGCGAAGATCAAGCCTGTTCTTTGGTCACGCTATGACTTCGTCCATGGGGTGTCTAATTAGGTAGTGTAAGCATTTTGATCTTTTCAACAGTGCGTACGGGTGCGTTTGTTAAAAATATGTAGCTTTCCATATTTTTTTATAGAAAGAGGGGCGGGACATGTATGCAAAGACCAAGCCACATTCTTTGGCCACGATATGATTTCGGTCTATGGGGTATCTATTGAATAGTGTAAAAATCTTTGTTCCTATGAAACAAAGAGGTAGGGTGTCGTTTGATAAACTTATGTAGCTTTAATATCGTATAGATAAGGTGCCGGAGGCATGTACGCGACAGACCAAGGCTATGTTCTTTGTCACGCTATGACTTCGAAGTAAGAGGTGCCTTTCATTAATTAAGTAGTGTAAAATTTTGGAAAGAAGAAGAGAGCCGGATGCATGTATGCGAAGACCAAGCCATGTTCTTTGGTCACGCTATGACTTTCGGCCTATGAGATGTCCCATTATGTAAAGTAAACATTTTGATCTTGAAGCAATGTGGTAGGGTGCTTTTGCTAACAATATGTAGCTTTTAATATTTTTAGGCTTAGATAAGAGGGCTGGGGCCATGTACGCGAAGACCCAAGCCATGTTTCTTTGGGTCACGATATGACTTTTGGTCTATGGGGTGTCTTTTTATTAAGTTACCGGTAGTGTAAACGTGTTGGAAGAGAAGAGGGCCGGAGGCATGTATGTGAAGACCAAGCCATGTTCTTTGGTCACGCTATGACTTCGTCCCTATGAGGTGTCTAATTAGGAAGTGTAAACAGTTTCATCTTTAAACAGTGGGTAGGGGTGCGTTTGGCTAAAATCCGTAGCTTTTAATACCTTTAGACTAAGAGGGCCGAGATCATGTATGCGAAGACCAAGCCATGTTCTTTGGTCACGCTATGACTTCGGCCTATGAGGTGTCCATATGTAAAGTAAACATTTTGATCTTGAAGCAATGGGGTAGGGGTGCTTTTGCTAACACTATGTAGCTTTTAATAATCTTAAGGCCTAGAAAGAGGCCGGGGCCATGTATGCGAGGACCAAGCCCATGTTCTTTGGTCACGCTATGACTTCGGCCTATGAGATTTCTATTAGGTAAAGTAACATTTTGATCTTGAAGCAATGGGGTAGGGGTGCTTTTGCTAACATTATGTAGCTTTTAATATTTTTAGGCTTAGATAAAGAGGGCTGGGGCCATGTACGCGAAGACCAAGCCATGTTCTTTGGTCACGCTATGACTTCGGCTATGAGGTTTTCTATTAGGTAGTGTAAAATTTTGATCTTGAAGCAATTGGTGTAGGGGTGCTTTTGCTAATAATATGTAGCTTTTTGATATCTTTAGATAGGAGGGCCGGGGCCATGTATGTGAAGACCCAAGCCATGTTCTTTGTGTCACGCTATGACGTCGTCCTGTGAGGTGTCTAATTAGGAAATGTAAACAAGTTTCATCTTTAAACAGTGGGTATGGGTGCGTGTTGCTAAAAATCCGTAGCTTTTAATATCTTTAGATAAGAGGCCGGGGCCATGTATGCGAAGACCAAGCCATGTTCCTTTGGTCACGCTATGACTTCGGCCTATGAGGTGTCCATTATGTAAAGTAAAAACATTTTGATCTTGAAGCAATGGGTAGGGTGCTTTTGCTAACACTATGTAGCTTTTAAATATCTTAAGGCTCTAGATAAGAGGGCCGGGGCCATGTATGCGAAGACCAAGTCATGTTCTTTGGTCACGCTATGACTTCGGCCTATGAAGTATCTATTTGGTAGTGTAAGCATTTTGATGTTGAAGCAATGTGGGTAGGGGTGCTTATTGCTAACAAATGTAGCTTAATATCTTTAGGCCTAGATAGGAGGGCCGGGGCCATGTACGCGAGGACCAAGCCATGTTCTTTGGCCACGCTATGACTTCGGCCTATGAGTTTCTATTAGGTAGTGTAAAATTTTTGATCTTTGAAGCATGGGGTAGGGTGCTTTTGCTAACAAGATGTAGCTTTTTAATATCTTTTAGATAGGAGGGCCTGGGCCATGTATGCAAAGATCAAGCCATATTCTTTGGTCACGCTATGACTTCGTCCTATAGGTGTATGAGGTGTCCTAATTAGGAAGTGTAAGCATTTTCATCTTTAAACAGTGGGTAGGGGTGCATTTGCTAAGAATCCGTAGCTTTTAATATCTTTAGATAGAAGGGCCGGGCCATGTATGCGAAGACCAAGCTATATTCTTTGGTCACGCTATGACCTCGTGGCCATGTATGAGGTGTCTATTATTTATAAAGTAATTTTAAACATTTTGTTCGTAGAACAGTGGGGAAGGGGTACTTTTATTAAACATATGTGGCTTTTAATTTTAAATAAGAGGACCGCGGCATGTTCGCGAAGACCAAGCCATGTTCTTTCGGTCACGCTATGACTGCGGCCTATGAGTTTTTTATGGGTATTGTAAACATTTTTATCTTGAAAGAATGGGGTAGGGGTGCTTTTTGCTAAAAATATGTGGCATTAATTTCTTTAGATAAAGGGACGGAATGCATGTAGCAAAGATCAAGCCGTGTTCTTTGGTCACGCTATGACTGTCGGCCTATGAGGTTTATATTGGGTAGTGTAAACATTTTGATCTTGAAAGAATGGGGTAGGGGTGCTCTTGCTAAAATATGTGGCTTTAATTTCTTTAGATAAGAGGGGACGGATGCATGTATGCGAAGATCAAGCCATGTTCTTTGGTCACGCTATGCTTCGTCCTATGGGGTGTCTAATTAGTAGTGTAAACATTTTGATATTTAAACAGTGGGATAGGTGCATTTGTTAAAAATATGTAGCTTTTAATATTTTTAGATAAGAGAGCCGGGGACATGTTTTGCGAAGACCAAGCGATTTTCTTTGGGTCGCGCTATGACTTTGGTCTATGGGGTTATCTATTGGATAGTATAAACTTTTTTGTTCCTAACAGTGGGTTGGGGTGCCGTTGGTAAAGTTACGTAGCTTTAATATCTTTACTACATAAGAGGGCCGGAGGCATGTATGTGAAGGTCAAGCCATGTTATTTGGTCACACTGTGACTTTGGGTCTGTAAGGTGTCTATTAAGTAGTGCAAACTCTTTGGAACAGTTCGGGTAGTGGTGCTTTTGTTAGAAATATGTAGCTTATATCTCTAAAGAAGAGGCCGGAGGCATTTATGAGAAAATCTAGCTTTGTCTTCCTGGTCACGCTATGACTAGTTGGTCTAACCTATAAGGTGTCCTTAAAAGTTTTTTCTTGGAACAATGAGGTAAGGATGCTCTTGTTAAAAATATGCAGTTTTTATCTTTAGATTGAGGGCGGGAGAACAATGCATAAGAAGTCCAAACCATGTTCTTTGGTCACGCTATGACTTTGTTGTAGGGATATCTATAATGTTTGTGTAAACTCTTTCTTCGTGGCAGGTGGGGTAGAAAGTACTTTTGTAAAAATGTGTAACTTTATTTCTAGATTAGAGGGTCAAAAGCAATTTATTCGAAACCAAGCCACGTTCGTTTGTCGGGCCATGTCTTCGTTCAATGGGGTAATCTAAATAGTGTAGCCGTTTGGGTCGTGGCAGGGGTGGGTAGAGGGTACTTTTCATAAAAAAAATAGAGCTTTCAACATCCTTTTTATGGTTTAAAATTTCCATCCTGATGAAATAAACTCATTGTTCGCTATCGTGATCAATTAAGTACTGACAACAGCCTTTTTATTACTCGTTTACTGATATAGTGTGTATGACTGTATACATTTTGTATCAATTTTGTGAATCCTTTTCCGTTTGTTATTTTTGTTTTGCAATGGGGCTGGTCGTCTCGTCGCATCACACGAGGGTGTTTTACCTGCCTGGGAATAAAAAGTGCAACGACAGTATATGAGTCATGCACTCCCCACCCAAAAGTTCTTCAGCCGAAATGACGATGCTATCACCTGGGTAAGTATTTTTACATCACATTACCAACTCAATTTAATATAAGATTGTGTAAACGTTAGTATTAAACTAGAGACATGTAAATAATTTTTCGTCACAATTGTTTCTTGAGGTATGAAATGCTCCAACTGTGTTGCTTAGTCCGATGCGGATTCAATAGGGGGCCTCGGGAGCCCAACAGGCAATCATTTCTCCGTGCCACAGAAAATAAAGAAGGAAAGAAGGTGGAAAACAAAGAATAAAGAAAGGAGAAAGAAAGAAAAGAAAAATAACAAAAAGTCTAAAGACGTAATATTCAAAACATACTTTTGCAGGGGTTGGCTGAGCTTCTAGTTGAGATCATTCTTCAAAATCCGTTAAAGAGGTTGACAACAAGAACAGGGCTACAAGGAGCGAAAACAGGTAAATAGCTGAGAAATGATGCTAGTCTACAGATTCACTGTGAGGACACGACGTGCTGCATTTACCTGTAAATTTTTGTTAAAGAATCAAAGTTGTGCAATCGAGGGAGACGTGTTGCACTAAATAGGCCTATCCACCCATCTTTGGCACTCCCCCTCGAAATTTTTGGATCCATATCGGTGCTCAGTTTATTGATATATTGGGTCTAGAGTTAATGTGTGATCAAAATATTACAAATTTGGGACTGAAAATTAAAGTGTACTCCACCTGTCATTGTAAACTCATGTTTGTTTTTCCAGGAGGCCTAAAAATGTTGTCATACTATAGAAAATATATGCCGACGATTATCGATTACCGACTGCGAAACATCCATGTGACTGATTGGATGGCTTGCAGCTGCAGAAAGTCACGACGAAAGACCATACAAAACACTACCAATTCAAATGTTAACGGTGTATAAACAGTGCTGCGCAGGACCAATATATGTTCTGTCCTTCTCACATTAAAAATATTTGAAGTTCAGGAACAATCTTGCCAAGTGAAAAATTTGATAATGCCAGTGCTCTACTTGGTGTACTTTCTGTTCAGCAGAATGATTGATTTGTTTGAAGGATTCCATTTTTACTTTCGGCATTAGCCTACAAGAAACGTTACAGATGTTGAAACCGGAGGACAGTATACAAAGTCATTGTCATTTTTAATTTTCTCAATTGCTACGTATGTCTGATGGAGGAAGAATGGATACTGAACAAGAACAATCTTCTTCAAAGTACTCCTATTAGTATCACTCCCATTGTGTTCAGAAATCAGGATTTTGCAACAGCCAGTGATCTCCATTACAGCCTACCAATCTTCTTTATATTCTTTTGCATTAATAACTCAAGACTACCTAATAGAACTCTTAATTTGTTACATTACTTCCAGATTTTGTTATGTAAATTTCCATCATGTATGAGCTTCGCTTCCAAAACAGGTTTATTGAATGCAGCCACATTAACAATGTGTTAATGTTGCTGCATTTATGTTTATGTGACAATGAAGATGACCTTTAGTCTTTGGAGGCCCGCTTCAACACTACACCCTTTCTTCTCAGAAGTGCTGAAAGTTTAAGGTAATAATCAGCTTTTGCAAACGAATGCCTTTTTTCATAATTGTTTATTAATCATTATCAAGGTTTTGTCATAGTTTCGGTTCTTTTCCATATTCAGCAGAGTTACTAGACGATTAAAATTGGGGGAAGAGTTAGGCTGTAAGGGCCAGGGGCTATTGGGAGGGCTACCGTCCCCAAAGGACGTTGTCTCCATAGAAAAGTCTAAAACTAAGGGTAGAAAAAACGTTAATTTCTTGACTAAGCAACTGATTAGGGGGAACTTAAAGACGCATTTTGGTGAAACTCCCATTCGATTTTCAGTGTTTCCGTGTCAAAGCGTTATTTCATGAATTTTCACATTTCCTACCAATGATGAACTTAAAGTAAGTAGTTGCATTCAAGGTTCAAACTGATGACCTATGTTGTTCCAATGTTACACTGAAAACCGAACTTTCATTCCTGTATATAGAACACATCTTGGAATGTGGCTCCTGTAAGATTTGAGACCAAGGTTCTAATTTATCCCAAGATCAAACCAACAGGTTTAACTTAAAACATATGCTAGGGCATGTTGCAACCAGCCAGAAATAGTCAAAATAGACGCACTTTTTAGTAGTAAAGAAAAAACGGGTGAATCCTAGTGATATGTTTCTATTTCATTGCTTTAATGGCCTTACGAAGGACAACTTAACTTAGCCTAGATATTTCGTCCTCATCCTAACGCTATATATTTATTAGCGGTATACCATTGTAAACAATAACCAATTGAGACAAAAGGGTTCTGATGCTTGGTTTCAATAGTCCTTTCACTCAAGCCACTCAAGGTATGCCGTATCAACTATAATCCTCTCATGGAACCATGGCAACTCCTAGCTGATGAAACTATTACGGATGAGACAATGCTCGAACGTTTAATAAGAAGTAATCTAATTATTTTCTTGCACAGTGTAAAGAAAGACCAACTATTTATAGTCCACAACTGATAGGGTGAAAGATCTGTTAAAGCTCAGTTAAATTTCCATTCTCCGTCTCCTTGCAGATTTAGTTTCAAAGTGGTCAATGTGCTGCGTGTGAGCTTCCAAATCTATTACTGCAACCAATTATGTACGCATTATTCACTTTAACAGTGCAGCGTGACTGTTTCTACGAAAGTTGTGCTAAACAATGCATCTAGTGGGGAGTGGGTATGTAGTTGGAAGAGCCGGTGAAAGAGCTCATATACTGGTAACAAAAGAGATGGGATTAGCTCAGTTCAGTGAGCATAACGCCCAATGATTCTGTGAGTTCAACTTCTCATGGCTTTGTAGACCTCATTTGTTTTTCCATAATTAGACCCAGAAGTAACTTTGCGATGAAGAATTTTTACATATGGTTACAAGGTCTTAAAAGCGATATTTTGCCCCAAAGATATTCCTTGAACTTGCCCAGGGACAAAAGTTCAAATACGTGTTGCCACTATGATTTGGAAAACCAAAACTGCTCAATTACTCAATATCTCAATATAAAGGGGAATTATTTCCTAAATTAAATTCTTTACGCGCCTAATTCTGAGTACTCTTTAAGTCCCGTTTTCGCCCACAAAAATTATTTTAATGCATAACATTTTATGATTGGGAATCTACCAGGTATAAATCGTCAATCGCTTTTTAGGAAGCCGTGAATGACGGTGTCGCAACAGGTCGGAGGGTAACTACAGTTTCGTAGAGAGCGTTGGGAAAATATGCACACTTACACTAAGTCTAAAGGCTATTGTAAATATCATCCCCCATGGCTTTCCCTTAACAACTTGGTGGGGCTTAGTGCAACGGAGAACAAGACTGAGGCGGTTCCTGCAATGTCGACGCCCATGTGACTGCACCAACCTCGTGCCTGACCAAGGTACTGCTGAATGGGGGCGGAAATGACTTCCATTGGGCTAACAAATTTAAGGGTGCCAAATGTATACAAATGCCATGAAGCCAATGGCAACTTGAAAAACTTGCTAGGGGCGACAAAATTTCAAAGAGGGATTCGCCCCCTTGGCCCGCTTGACTGGAAGCCCCTGAGCTGCACAATTCCTTGCGGGCCACCGAGACTGACATATGGCACACGCCTTCAAAAGCAAACGTTTTCCTTTTCAAACCGAAAATTGTTTTTGGAAAGTTAGCACAACCGTCAAGCTTAAACCATATGAAGCATTGTACTTTCAAATCAACGTGCTATGTTCTTTGTTTTAAAAGAAAAGGGGTGGGTTCCCTCTTTCCTCTTACGACATTTCCTAGACAACATTCACCTTAACTTGAAGAGTGTACCCCTCGCGCCATCCCAATTCACGCGGCGAGTCCGCTTCTTTCCTTCATGTGACATATAAACTAATTTTGCTATTAAGGAAGGATAAGCCATTTGTTTACCTTTCATACTAAATAGTTTTTTGTCCAGAAATGTTAAGAAACCAATTCAGACATCAGGCTAAGTTTGATACTTGTACTTGTTTCTGCCTCAACACAAAATTGTGTAGGGCTATCTTATACCACTGTTTCGCCCAAGGCACATATTCGGAAGAACTTTGCACAACTTTCAACGTCCGGTATTTCTTTTCGAGTAGGGCCGAACCATCCAACCCATTTTAGCTAGTCAAACTCCTGAAATGAGATCGTGCCACGTGTTCACGTAGCGCCTCCATAGTAGCTGTAAACGGTATATTCCTTATTCATGTCATATCCCCGGGTTTGGAAAGCAAAGAGCTGAGCACAACATAGTCTGACATAGTGAGGTAGCCCCCGTACGGTATTTCAAAACTCGATACCACTGCCTTTGCGTAAGCACTTGCCACAGGCGTAAGCACGAGACGTCCTGTAGCATTTATATATGTTCAGTATACTTTTGTACCTTGTTTCGTTGTACAGTCTCCCAAATGGATACAACTGGGATTCTCGATGTAGGCCTATTCCCGAACATGAAGGACTTCGCCAGAATTTGTTTCAACAGTGCTGTTTTCATGCTTTTAATGATTGCAGAAACGACAAAAAAATTTAACTTTTGGTCAGAACAAATTTGAACTATCTATTATGAAACATATTATCAAGATTGGTGCAAAAACTGAAGGACAAGTAGGGAATTTTACGTTTTTCAAACAAAGCCCCCTCCCGAGGTCAAATAGCGGTCAAATTAATCGAAAAGAGTCGCAGCATGCAGATATCACTTTTCGCTAACATCTCTACTATTTTAGGCAAATCTAACGAAAAACAGCGACAATGTCAGGCCACTTAAACGCAATGTTATGGTGACAGACGTTTGCCGCAATAGCTCAGCTGAAAGCTATTCAGCTGAGGCTAAAAATGAACGAACAGTACAAGATGTTCCTGGATAGTTCTCTCTATTAGTGAATACTCAAAATATCGTATACTTGCAACACTGAAAAACGTGGACGTTGACTTGGCATCTTTCTAGCAGCATAAAGAAACTAACTTTGAAGAGAGCTTAACGTAAATCTGACAATTTACATATAAAAGCATGAGCCTGAACAAGGCAAATCTTAAGGATAACAGGAACTGTTCTTTACCAACTGATTGACTTTATTTTAGATAGTGTGAAGTAAGTTCAATAGAGCCCACAAATCAGCCTTTCCAGATTTAGCATTATCCAGGATGTCAATGATGAGATAACTGAGAACATTGAGCAAATAGGGATTTTTAAAAAGGGATTTTAAAAGCAGTAGAATCTCCGAAATTAATCTGATTACTGAGTTTATAAAGTGCAGTACAAGTCCTACTATGCAAACCATTGTTTAGCTTTGCCTCACTCTTCAAGTATTCTTAATTCCTACCGATGATGCTAGTCTTATAAAGCCTGTTTTTTATAAGAAATGGCTTTCCAGGCTCTCAGTAGCCGTTGATCGAAACTTCTCAAATTTGTTGGAAAACTGTCCATATCAAGTTACAAACACGCGATAAAACTACCTTGTATGACTGGGACATCTGGTGTGAAGTGCAAGCTAAATTTAGGAACAGACATTCTGAACAAAATTGTGACTGCATCGTCCTTGTTCCCCATTGTTTCCATTTATTAACCTGGATTGAGAGTATTATGTATCCTTTGCAGTCATTTAATTTGATCTGGTGGAATAGGAGCTCTCTCTCTCCGGCCAAAGTGAAGATCACTAATACATAAGGGTAAACTCCATGAAATTTATATTTTTCCATAGAAAAGAAAGGTGTGGTATTTTGTTGTTTTGTTGTTTGTTTTGTTGTTTTTGTTTGTCAAATAAGGGAGAAAAATCCAAGATATTCTGAATTGTCAATTGAGGCGTGAAGAACTGGGGGGAGAACTTTTCCTGTCGTCTACGTTTATATTCTGCTATTTTCCTTAATGATTGGATAGTTTTCAGTAGCACGCTATTGTAATTTACTAGAATAATTTGTCTCATCTAATAACTGAGGTCCCATAACAAAAACGCTTTTCAATGAATAAAATACTTCGGGCATGGATGTTAACATTAGGTTACCTACCCTTAACCATAATGTCGACATTATAGTCGTAGCGGAGAGACATTGTTAACTAGGTATTAGTTTGAACAAAGGATCTAGGCTTATTTGTTACGAATGTCAAATATGTTTTTTTATTAATCTAAGTTTACCTGATGTTGTAGATTGTGTCTGTGTATGGGTGTCTGCGTGTGTGAAGGGGACAAAAACGAAAATTCAACTTGTCTTATTTTTGCCGGGAAATTAGTTGTACATGATCTACACTAAATTAGAAGTTACATTTTCAAAAAAGTCATATCTGTGAATCTAAATTGTCTGGGTCTGGTAAGGGCCCGACCGTTAACAAGTCGTAAGTATAATGATAACTTGCCCTGCAAAAGGCCTTGAATTAATTTAAACAATTTATAGCTGGTTGTTAGAGTTCAAAACTGTTGAGGGCCGCGCAGTTAAAAAAATTTCTGTCCAATAGGGGAAAGAAGTACTCTGTACATTGATCTTGTTACACCTATTGACTGGGTCATTCAAAAAAAATTGCTGCATTATTTTTGTGTGGTTTTCCTTACAGCGAATAGCACCAGTCCATAATTCTTACCAGTAGCTTGGTCCAGGAATTGTGGTCATAGGGGTGATTCCCTGAAGTTGGCAACATTGTGGGACCAACGTCAAGGAAAAAATTTGACATTTCACACACAAAAGATTGCCAGATACAACACTACCCGTCAGCACAAATTTGATGCTTGGGTCGCAATATGAAAAGAATATTCGGTATCCTACCACGGACCTGACTATAACAGTTCTGCTACCGGCTACCGAGACTCGCGACAGCTCCTAAAGAAATTAATATACGTTAACGTATCACTCAGCCTAATGATTTTTTTTTTTTACGTGGACTGGGAAACTTTTTTGCTCAGTGCTGTATTGAAAATTTAACTACCAAAATAATACTAACTCATAAGGCAATTATCTAAGTTCTTCTTTAGTGCTGTCTCCTGTGTTCTTCAGTCCTCTGCGCTTTTTCCTTTAACATTTTAATTCCCTGTCTGATGACTTCCCCCGATTGGCCTAGGGAGTTCCGTGCCCCCTCCTTTAGGGCACGCCAATGGGACGTGAAATACCGGACACATCGTCAATGCTTTACTAATTTCGGTCTTCTGCCAGCTGACTCGCCCGCCATGGTTACTCCTTGGAGGCAAACACAAACCTCGCCCATTTTAAGTTGAAAGTTGCTCAGTGGTATGTTATTACTATTATTGAAGCCAAATAGGGACCGTTTTTCAAGCTAGTGCACAAAAACGAAACTTCCAAGATGAAAATCCAGTGGTCCGGAAGGTACTTTGATATGTTACCACTGTCAGTTTGCAAGCAACCAATTTAGCCAAAGTCTGTGGTATGCCTACCCAGGTTTCCCATCTGCCATAGCAAAAAATTCTAATACCTTTTTTGGTCATTTATTTTATTCGAATGTATTCTGCTTTCTGAGAAAGCTTCATTTGGCCACAAAGAAAACTACATCCGGAAAGGAGTTCCCAAAATATTACTGTTCCAGTTCATTGAGTCTGTACCACAGGCTACTCAGCTTCCGTATGAACGTTTGTGCTTGAAGTTCTTGAGCATTTGTGCGTGTGCAATTAAACCTACGACGTTTTTTAATCAAACTTATTGCAAGATGACATTCTAGCCAACAAAAACACTTTGTTTAAGATACGGACATTTTCAAACCCAGTGGCCACTGCGCCCAACGCCACAAACTAACATCTTTGCAGGCTTTTCATTATAGATAACCTCTCCAGGCCAGTGAGCCAGGGGGTTCAGGGGGTTCGCACGAACCCTCTCCGCCCATACCAAAATTTTTTGTCTTTTTTTATTTACGCCTCTTGCTCTTGCCTTCTGATGCACAAGCACATGTTATTGATATGGACATAGACTTGATCGTCCGGTGAGTAACCTATTTGCCAGGATATCACCCGGAGAAACTTGTGGAAAGGTCCACTTCCTATTCAGTGGGCCAATAAAAGAGCGATTGTTTACGAGTTAACTATTCTCTGAAATCATGTGGTTTTTCTTCATTCACAGGACAGTTGGAAAGAAAGAAAATAGTGTACCAGCATGCCAAGGTGGGAGGGGGGCGTGGGTGGTTCAGGGTTAGGGTTGATGAAATTTAAACCATGCTTCTATGCTTTGTGTCATGAAAGTACAAACAAACATTTTGCGTGTATTTCTCTTTTTCACTTTTTTTTACACTTCCAACAATATCATTGTATGGTGAATTAGCTCCGTTGTTTCTGGCCCTATTTTTACAATTTTTGTGGCAAAGCTTGTTGTCAGTGTATCATTTTGATTAAAAACGTCTAAAAAATTCCAGCTTAGTAGTTTCACCAGATCGCTCCATTTTATGTTAAAAATTGCAAAAGCCCATGCGAGCGTGGGAGGGAGAGAACCACACCCTCTCCCGGCTTAGCTGCCTCCCTCCTCCTGCTTGGGCGCTTTTGCGCCCTGAAGAGAATGGTCCATTCCCAGTGGGCGGCGATGAAAAAAGTGTCAAAAAAGTGGGCGCTCCGCTTAAACATACAATGTTAATTTTTTTCATAGATTGATTTTTTTTTTGCATATAAATATAGGAAGGAAAAAATTGCAAAACATGACGATCCATAATTATTCCGGGCTGGTGCATGCCGCTTAAAACACTCGGGAAGTTGCGTTTTCCCGCATTCTGAAGGGTTTGCCAAAAATTTTCTTGTACTGCTCCGCGCCAAACCGAGGTAGTAGCGCTCCGCTTTAGATAGTCCCTTCCTCCGCATACGCAATTGACGAACCCCCCCCCCCCCCCGCCCCCCCGCAAAAAGTAACAGGCTGGCTACGGGCCCTGCAGTGTCCATGATTCACAATGACTATAGCCACGTGAATTCTGAGGAAACCCTCGAACTCTTGTTAAGGTATGTTAAGGCTGATCCATCCAAAACCTGTCAAAGTTAAAGTGGGCATGACACGCCTAAATAACTTTGTGGCATTGCCAAGATTGGGTTTACAGTATTAATTGGTTAAAAGTAGCATCTCAAAACCACAAGTAAAACCGGAGCCAGTTACGGCATAAATAGCATTTGAAGAAAAACGTACAGAAATTCATTTTCGAAAAAAATGCCGCAACGAGAACAGTGTCACCTGACTGTTATGGACGCAATGGCGGAACCCAGCCACTGATGGACGACTGTAAGGGACGGCGTCTATCTTGTAGTATGTCGGAACTAATAAACAAACGCTAATTGAGAAATTTCATATCTTAGATAAATTCCTTAAAAAGGCTTACATCACAATACAGACCCACAAAGGGGCGCGAACCAATGATGCGGCATGTTAAAGGCATGAGAGGAGCACAAGCGCTCTACAAGAGTGAGTTTGCGCGAGTGCAATACACCAGTCTATTGGCGCGGACCATGTCCGGGGCGTGGAAGCACTTCTTGGCCAGTATGAAAACGCGTGCTATATGAGCGCGGCGTGTTTTAGTTTCCAATTCATATATATACATAAACCTCACCTCAGTTTTCTGTTGAATAAAAGTACGCGGCGTAAGGGTCCGCGCGCCGCTGTACAGAAACAGCTATAGCAGATTGTATGATATGAACAGTCCATAACAAGCGCTTGTTAGAGGCTGTTCACGTTGACAGTGTTATTTGCGAAATGCTAAGCAAGCGTCTTCTCAAGCTATCCACGAGAGCCACATGTGTTTAGTTGAGATGATGTAACCTCCTAAACTCGCGTTCGTTATCCATGCCTATGATTCGTGTGTGCGGAAACGGATAGGATGAGCTGCCTCGCTACATTCATGACAGAAGTGCAAAACTGACCGTTCCCGCCAATGATCGTCACGTCTGAGAACGCGCTCACTCCTTTTTTGTTTTCCGCTTTCGGAATTTCGGGGGGGTTAGACGAGTAGTGTGGCCCTTTTTGAGAATTCCACAAGGTCTATCCGGTGTATATGGAAGTAGTTTTTTTTTTGTTTTTTTTGTGTTAGACAGAAAAAAAATTCGCTTTATTTCAAGATGTGTCCCAAAAGAATATTTAATGAGAAAAACTCAACTTTTGTGACACCCGTGTCACTAGCCCAACTTTAACTGGCAAAGCTATTCAAAGTGTGGAGAATACGGACCAGACTGAAAGTGTGCTGTAATCTATGGGAGCGGGTTTGGAACGTTCAATGTTTTTATTTCCATACGCCGAATCCATATAAAAGGGGCTAAACTATTTGACAAAATCGACAGTTTCCTGCAATCGCAAGCTCGAGGATCTCGATTAAAAAAGTACCACATATTGTAATGATCACAAGTTACAACTTGTAAATACGTATAAACTGTTGAGAACTTCTTCATGCCAAAAAGTATGCATAGCTTTTCCAAAGATAAGAAAGATTCACACCTTGTCAATAAAGGATTGGGATGTTTTCTGTATGGGACGTACTCACGATCAAAGTTCTGAAAAGTAGATCTAAACAGATCTCCACAGTTTAGGAGTACCTTCAATCTTAGTAAAACTAGAAGAATATAAATGAAAAAATACATGTCATTGGTCCAGTTTTATACTTTATCAGCCTTTTCAGTTGCTGAAAAATTTAAAAGTTTGAAATTATTTTACTTCAATAAAGCGAGTTTGATCATTCGTGTGCACATGACGCACATCCTATAAAACCTTGGTGGGATAAAACAAAATACGCTCCGTACCTACAACAAGTCTTCCAAAATTTGAGTTTTACTTGAGAAATTTGTCGAATCCATCCTTTTTAGCCCAACGAAAATAATAAGAGGGCTTTTTACGTGTGGATTTTGTGCCGTGGATTTGCATACACCACTGCCTCTTATGGATGTAAAACTTTGGACCTTATCTTTCCGTAAAGTAGTATAGAGACTCCCTATTCTAGTTGGCGTTTGGAAGTAAAAATTGGGGACGCAGGAACATAGGGGGGAACGCCCAGTTACCCTTTGTGCTGAAACGGCGCACGCCATGATGATAGCCTATACTGTGGACATACAATGGGACGCCTTGACGGATAAATGTCCAACACTCAAAGAGACCCAGAGACCACGTTGGACGTCAAGTGAAACACCCTTATTGAAAATTCGTGACGTGAAGCCTATCTGTAACGTCCCTTTTTATCCAAAGATCTGAAAACGCTTTTCTGTTGTTTAACCAAAGATTTCGCAATAATATTTTACCATTTCTGCTTACATTATCATCTTAGATTATCATCTTCAATACACTTATATAGTCTTTCTACGTAACCCCTTTAAAGGAGATGTCTGAGTAAGTGGCCGTACTTTCCAAAATAAATTATATCAATACCCAAACGAGAATGATTACCCTCTGTGCTTGGGCTATTTTTTAAAACTATTCAATCCTAATGCACCTTTTTCATTCTCATTTTAATATATCTATGCAAAGTAATTTTGTCCATAACTGCTCCTATACTATTTTCTTGGGTTCTTTGATTTTACACTTGTAGATAGATTTACCAATTTGTTTTTTTGAATTTCTAGTTCGTTACTTTTTCTTCTGGCACACACGGCAAATTTTGATCGTTTTCCCTTGTAATTGCTTCTGATCGAGTGCATCTACCCCAGGCATGTAGCGCCCACACACACTCCCAACAACGGTACGTTCGTAGGTAGTATATAGCGTTTACTATAGTTGCAAGGCACACGCCTAGTTCGCGCATCAATCTGCAGGAGGCGTCCATGAACAACATTGTGGATTTTGCAGGTATTGAAACTGTTTTTTTTTTCGATCCAATGAGATTTGTGTTGTTCGGTGGTAGACCTAGGCCCTAAACGCTAGCCCTAAGTTAGAGCAACAGTTCAAGTTACTAGTAAAAAAAGTATAAAAACCTGTGTTAACCCCCCCGGAAAAAAAACCAGTAAAGAAAAAAAAAAAAAAAACAAAGGGGGGTGTTAATGTTACACCAGACACACTGGCATGCTGGCGGCTTTTGAAATGTATCGGTATTAGGATCGAATCGATAAACACCAAGATTAGTTAGTTAGATGAGGGAAATTTAAAAACGACCACACCAAAACAAAATGTGTTACAAATGCCCAAGCAAAGTTTGTAAATACGGTACCAAAAGTCCTTCCCTTTAGTCGCCTCTCACGACCACGCGGGAAATACCGTTGGGGAAATTCTACAACCCCACAGCCTACAGGGGGCTCAACCATGGAGGGTCTTGCTCGGTTTTGTGGGTTGCCGACAACCCGCCAGTCCGTGGAATGAGTAATAGCGTCTTATGTGAGGGAATTTTATAGGCCGAAGAGTCGGGAACAAACTACTCGCCATACACGGACCTCCTCATCCCACCTGGATGCAGTCGAAACGGTCATACCCAGGGACGTCGATAAACCACGAAGCATAACAGGATGTGACGTAAAGAAAGTCGGCGGGTCCGAGAATGGTATTCTACTTTGCAGGCGGTTACTGGCAGCTCTCCTTATTACGAAGCCCTAGATAGGGACATGGTAAATTTTTTTTTATTAAAGTCGTACGTAAAATTATTACGTACGGACGTAGTATTATTACGTCGTACTTTTATTATTACGTACGTACGTAATAATTTATTCCGTACGTTCTCGTAATAATTTATGACGTTCGTAGGTCTGGACTTTACACGTACGGAACGCAGATACAGCACTGTGGTAATCAGCCCACTTATTAGAAGGGTTTTAAGGATTAACTATGAACACTTCCATTGTGTTCTAAAGGCCACATAAACCAGGTGGTGAACCGCAGGAAGTACTAGGGTGTCAAATACTTTTCATAGTAGATTGGTGGTACTAGTACATTCTGTCGGTGCTTGCACTTACTGTTGCGCCACCCGTGCCAGGCTATACTCGTACGGATGCGCCTGGCATCAACTCCTTGAAGGTCCATTCAAGTTAAGCCAGTGAAGGATTATGTGGATTGGTTTGTGCATTGGTTTCCATGATCCACTCATACGCCAAGTAGACTTAAATTGTTTGAATCAACCCTAAACCATTAGCGAAGTGATTTTCTCATCTTCTGAGGGTGAGGGCTAAATGCGTTTACATATGTGCTGATTCCGAGGATGCAAGGGATGATCTCAGTATTAAGAGAAGGACACTCTCGCCAAGGCGAAATTCATACGTAAGATGTCCATCAGCTGTATCTGTGTGTGTGTGTGTGGGGGGGGGGGGTGCTTGGCGTGATGAGCCGGGTCTTGTCATTGAGCGTGTTACCGACCCCGCTCAGCGACGCGATTTTTAGTGGTATGTCCCAATGAAAAAACATGTGAATCAAGTGACAGAGCAGAAAACAAAATGCAGCTCTCATGTGGACAGAAGAACAAGAGATGAAATTCGGAGCTTTGACAGTCAGTACATATCTTCATGACGCTCTTTATACTGCCACTACCCTCATTTCGGCTTATTTTCACTGTCCAAAGTCTTCATTTAAAGGCACGGGTAAAGCACTAAAGCACATAAACGCCGAACGTATACGCCAAACATTTTAGTTTGGATGCCTGCCCATTTTTTGCGGAGACGCGAGGTCGAACAATCATGAGTTTTTTAGCAGGTGGCAGTCGAGTTCGTGTATAGTGGTTACGTGCTCTAGAATCCGAACTGAACCCCACGCACTGTCCAAATGCATGCAACTCGACGAAGAAGTCGAGTCCTGTTGCATCTGATCGCAGTCAGGGTCGGTGCAGTGTGCACCGGCCCCCTAAGCAATCTAGCACCACTTCTGGAGAACAAATTTAATGAGTCAAGTATGACTTCAAACTGTATATTTTTGCATTTGATCATATAAAAGTGGATCAGTGACCCTTCCCCATGACCGAGGTAACTTTGGCCAACCCAAAAATGACTAGGGGGCCTACATGCAAACAAGATGTTCCACAATTTTTAAAAAGAAAAAAAAAAGAAAAAAGTTGTAATAGTCTCAGGACAATAGGACTATCATCAAATACTTTGCATTTGCAAGATATGCATGCTTCAAATTATAAAAATGTAATACAAAAAGTGGGCCAGGTTTCAAATATTTCTGCTCCATTACAGTCATGTCAATTGATGTAGGCCCTATATAATTACCTTCACAACTTAAGCAGAAATCTGGCCCTGGAGAATAGGGGATAGGTCTATATATCCCCCCTCCCCCACCCCTCACTTTGGAGATACTCCCATTGACTCAGTTTTCACACAGTAAATTTTGTTTCAAGGGCTCTTCATTTCTGCTCCTGCTTCCCTTCCCTCCCCTCCCCTCCTCCCACCCCCTCCAACTTTTTCATACAAATTTCCACTACTTCTGTCAGGGTTCGATTTACCGGGGTGCACGCATGCACAGGTGCATGTAGAATTTCCCACGAACTGTGGCCAGGTTACATGCACTTCGTGCATGTAGGCCTGGCCTTGCCTGGGCACAGGCTTGTGGCGCCAGGCAGCATGATTGCAAGAATTGCACATCACCATATCAATTCCTGCAAATTACAAAAGGATGGAGAGGGAAAGTCAGGCAAACAAAATTTGAAATTCCTCACTCTGTTCCTGACTTTTTGATTTATGTGACAAAACATTGAGCAGCTTTCCTATAGGTATCTTTAATGGAATCCTGTACGAATGTCTTAACCACTCACATACATCACAAACTTCAGTTTTTGACTTGTCATGATTGTGAAGCCACATGGCTTAAAAATGAACAAAAAAGTACCTTAGGGCCTAGTTGCCTTCAACAGATTCAGCATGATTGTTTGGTGTATGTAGAAGTTTTGCTGTGCATACAGTTATGTTGACCTCCATGAACCTCGTGCATGTAGGAAAAAAATTATACATCGAACCCTGACTACTGTGTAGAAAATATGTGGGCTAATTTAACCTCTTCTGCAGAGCTGTGATTATTATGAAAAGTTTGTACTGTAACTTGCCAGCATGGGGCCTTCTTCTTCCTTCTAGTAAGGACTGGAGTAAGTTCTACTACTTTTGAAAAGTTCAGCATAGGCCTATTTCGAAATTACTGGAGTTCCTCAGTTCCCTAGTGGATTGCAATAGCCTAATCAGGCTTGTAATAGTTTACAACTTATTAAAACTGACTGCAAAATCATGTCTTGTCAACTCTGTCTGCCAACGAAAATTGTGAATTACTGCCTGTCTCACAGTTTCCCCAAAAATGTATTGCAGGAGAATTTAAAGTATTTTCAACTTCTGAAGATGACCAGACTTACCTTGAATGGATTCATGATCATGCAGTATGATGATAAACGCCTCACCGTCCTTCAGTTGGGCATCATACCGTCATTGCTTTTGCGTTGCCACAGTATGGAGACTGAGTACTTTGTGTTTAGCCTAGGCTTCCGTCGCGTTCCAAAGGTGCGAAAAGTTTGGAAAACACCTTTTTTTCCTAAAAGTTACTTCAACTGTTTGATGAAGAAGCAACGTGCGAAAACCAAACGTTACTCCCGACGTAGTTCTGCTCGCCAAAGGAGATAAGTCCCATGAAGGCTGAAGGGACACCAAGATCTCAGCCCTAAACAGTAACGCCTCTAGACTCTAGCTAGCTAGCCTGCGTGGCGCGGCGCGGCACGGCGCGACTAGCTAGCTGCTAGGCTCTAGCACTACAGGCTCAGCTCTGCGCGCGCTGCATGCGCAAATTTTTCCCACGAGGCAAATGATGTCAATGGACCAATCAACTTCTTGGAAATTGGTTACGTCCCTTACTCCCGAAATGAAAGTTTCTCTACATTTTTGATAATTCTGACGCCGGATTATGAAAGAACATGCCAAATATTTCTAGAGAATGTGACCCTAACCTATATTCTAACCCTAACCATTATTTTGGAACAATTTTCAAAATTCATGAAAATTCGGATTTGCCCATAACCTCGTGGGAAATAAATTAAGTGTGCTGCATGCTTTGGCCGAAAAAGAACAGACACTGTATGTACAGTAGGCCTATATGTATACCATACACCAGGATAAGGATCGTAACTCCCTGGAGGTACGTAAGAGAATACTGTATTACCAGACCGACCCTGTACGTACGTACGCGCGCTCACTGAACTTTGTGCATATGAACTAATAGAGAATCCTAAGCTTAGGATTTCTCTAAGGAACAATTGAGGTCACATCCATTGATCGTTTTCATTGGAGGAAAGTTTTTAAGTGAAAATACATCCAACACTACAACAGCACACTTTCAGGTTAGCTAGATAGAAGTGTAGCGACGAAAATTCAATGGGAAAAGAAAAAAATTGAGCAAGAAAATATTATGTTGAACTTCAGTTATTTTTAGTGTTTTCTTCTTTCTTTCTTTTGGCTGGATGTCAGAGAAAGAGGTGTCTTTAGAGGGGAAATTCCTCTACTTTTATGAAGTCTTTTTACTCGTTGGTTAAGATGCAAATGCCACTGTCGTAACTTCTCTTTGACGTGATGGGGGTGAAAAATGTACGTCATACCGTTAACATTCGGCACAAGGCAAACCAACGAAACTTGTGTCAAATATTACTCCAAAATCATTGCAGGAAGTTGCACTTCACAGCTAGGCTATGTAAGTTGCATCTAAACATTATTTTAATAAATTATGATTCAGAATTTGAAACTTATCCGAGATAAAATATGTTTGACCATAGTCAGGGATTATTAAAAAATAATAAAATAATTTAAAAAAATGAGTGAAATTAAGTGTGACCAAAGAAATTGTAAGAGAATTTTCCATAGTCTATTATGATTAGAGTGTTCTTGTTGTAGGTGATTGACTTAGTCAATTGCCTAATTCTGGCCAGCGTCTTAATTGATAGTTTTGATGGATTCATGACCATTTCCAACGCTAAAGAGGACTTAGCCCTTACTCAAAATCCATATATGGCCCATATATGGGATTTCATATCTGGCCCATATCTGGGCCAGATATGGAATTCATATCTGGCTTGTACAAGAATTGGGCAGATATAACTTGATATAATATAAAGGCCATATATGGCCATATATGGCCCAGGTAAAGTTTCACTTTTATATGGCCCAGATATGCCCCATATATGGCTACTCCATTTCTGGCCCATATATGGAAAATCCATATATGCCACATATAAAGAGATTTATATCTGGCCCATATCTGTGCCATATATGACCTATATAAAACTTTATATGGCTCACTCTTTATATGGCCCATATCTGGCCCATATATGGAAATTTATATCTGGCCCATATCTGCACCAGATATGGAATTTATATCAGACCGGATAAAAACCATATATGGCCAGATAAAGTTCTATCTGGATCAAGCCTTTATATGGCACAGATCTGCTCTAGTTATGAATCATAGTTAGGACTTATAGTCCACACTCCTCATGGAGAGCTTTTTAAGTACGTAGAAACAGGCACTAGGAAACTAAAGAACCCCGACCCGACTCCTCATGGAGACTTTGAACACCAGAAAACAATGTTTAAGTGCTCCATGAATTAGAATTTAATGTAAATATTAGGTTGAATTGACTTAAGTACATAAATTCAACTTATTTCATAACAGTGAACAGAAAAATGCCTTGAAATTTCCTATTTTATGTAATCACAGTGATATTGGCTTCTTATTTTAAACTTAATTACGTATTTGACTCTAAATTTTGTTTACTGCGTGGTGCATATTTTACTTTCAACTTCCTGAATCATGAAAAATGTAGGTTTAGATACAAGCTCCGCCCAAATATGCAAATTATTTGCCTAAGTTCACTTAGTACACTGCGGTATTAACAGAAGTGTAGCCACTAAATGACTGCAATGTCTGGGAAGGTGATGCTATATCCAAAACATGTCTTAGTTTGTAACAAGCATAATCCAAGAATCAAATCAAATAAATAATAAAACAAACTAACAAAATGCTCATTTGTATATCTAGCATATCAAGTTATATCTGGCTTTATATGGCCATATCAAACTTTATATACATATCTGGATCACGGTTATATCAAGTTAAATCTGGCTTTATATGGCCATATCAAACTCAATATGCATATCTGGGTTATGTTTTAATCAAGTTATATCTGGCTTTATATGGCCATATCAAACTTTATATACATATCTGGATCACCATTTTATCAAGTTATATCTGGCTTTATGTGGCCATATCAAACTTTATATACATATCTGGATCACGATTATATCAAGTTATATCTGGCTTTATGTGGCCATATCAAACTTTATATACATATCTGGATCACGATTATATCAAGTTATATCTGGCTTTATATGGCCATATCAAACTTTATATACATATCAGGATCATGATTATATCAATTTATATCTGGCTTTATATGGCCATATCAAACTCAATATGCATATCTGGGTTATGTTTTAATCAAGTTATATCTGGCTTTATATGGCCATATCAAACTTTATATACATATCTGGATCACCATTTTATCAAGTTATATCTGGCTTTATGTGGCCATATCAAACTTTATATACATATCTGGATCACGATTATATCAAGTTATATCTGGCTTTATGTGGCCATATCAAACTTTATATACATATCTGGATCACGATTATATCAAGTTATATCTGGCTTTATATGGCCATATCAAACTTTATATACATATCAGGATCATGATTATATCAAGTTATATCTGGCTTTATATGGCCATATCAAACTTTATATACATATCTGGATCACAGTTTTATCAAGTTATATCTGGCTTTATATGGCCATATCAAACTTTATATACATATCAGGATCACGATTATATCAAGTTATATCTGGCTTTATATGGCCATATCAAACTTTATATGCATATCTGGGTTGTGTTTTAATCAAGTTATATATGGCTTTATATGGCCATATAAAGTCTTTAATCAACCAGATATTTCCAGATATAAAGCCAGATATGGATTTTGAGTAAGGGAGTAAGTCCTCTTTAGCGTTGGAAATGGTCATGAATCCATCAAAACTATTATGATTAATTTTTGCAATTTTAAATGAGGGAAAACTTTAATATGAAGTACCATAAAAATGCTAGAAAGATTTTTTTCTAGGAGGGCTTCACATGCACTCACACAGAAATCTAACTAAATACAATTGAAAATTTTGTTTGGCACAGTAACTTTTTCAAGACATACTCCTACGAGCCACACTATTGTGACTTGAAGCTCCGAAATGAGGGTCACTGACAGAACTAATGTACATCATTAAATGTACCATGGTCCTCGCAAACAAATTCCCAGACCCTCCATGCATGTATATGAAATTGCAATTTTCAATAAAACTTTTCAGGGAGCTTTGCATGAGCCTAATATAAATTGATATCTCAATAATATACTGCTGTACTACTGTGCATAAGAAAACTTTGGTTAAAATGCCTTTTTATTACTTCCTGTAGGACAGCTTGAGTAGAGTACTATTTCCAAAACCCTCTCTACACCTTAACACGCTGTTCATTTTCCCACAACATACCAACATCCTCAGCAAATAGACTGACGATTACTATCTTAAATTTGGGATCATCATAAGAAAAACGTTTCATTAGCATTTCTTATTACATCCGGGATCGAGAAGCAGGATTTTCTCAAGAAATGGTCCAGAATGACTGCAAAAAGCCGTCTATTTAAGAAAAATTATTCTGGGAGGACTGTCAGCCTCCAGCTTTCCACCTTTGGCGTTCGTACTTTCCAAGACAGTGGCGGATCCAGGATTTGGCAAAAGGGGGGGCCCAGGTCACATGGCTTTGTACAAAAGTCCGATCTGGGGGTGGGGTCTAAGGAGAAGGGTGTCCGGGGGGGGCAGTGGTAGGGTATTTTGATAGGGGGCAAAGCATGTGATGAGTAATCGCTGTGTTGGGGAGGGGTTGAAGGGGAGGGGGTGTCCCCCTCCCCTTTGAGAAATTTTTGTTAATTTAAGGCTCTTCAGATGCAAAATGGTGATGTCTGTGGTGTATTTTTTGAACTGATCTTATATGGCTGGAAAGCGTTCATAATTCAGTGAATTTTAATTTTTGGTTGGGTGAAAGATGCTTTTCTGGGGATGGGCCTAAGGGGAGGGGTGTCCCCTCCCCTTTGAGAAATTTTTGTTAATTTAAGATTGTTTAGATGCAAAATGGTGATGCCTTAAGTATATTTTTGAACTGATCATATATCGCTAGAAAATGTTCATAATTTAGTGAATTTTAAATTTTACCCTAAATTCAGTACATTTCATTAAAGTAAATTACAAGGCTTAAATAAGACACTACAGGGTAATATTGCAGCAAGTTATAGTTAAAAGCCTGATGTTGTCGAAAATTTCCTCTAAATATTAAAGAATTCTGAAATTCCCTTGAAAGTAGAAGCAGTGCTCCCAATGCTGTGGGCCTGGCCGGTAACAGACTGAAGTTAGCAATCCATTAATACAGCGCTCATGAGTAACTCCTTGCAATGCCCAGAGAAAGTTACTGAGGCCAATATAAGCCAAAATGTTACCAGTTGAAAGTCAGTAGCAGAGTTAACAAAACACTTATTTTCTGAGGTAGAAAATAATGAAAAAGTTTGAGTTTCACTCTGACACATCTCATAGACCTATTTCATTGAAATAGGGCCTTGTCCTTTGTTTTATGAAATTGAAAAAACTTTCAAAAATTTTTAGAAGGGGGGCCCGGGCCCCCTGGGCCCCCCTAAATCCGCCCCTGCAAGATGCAGCCTTCAATGACAGTTACTTCTGTGGCACTTTTTCTGCCGATGACCCTGGCCATGTCCATGTAAAAAGAACTCATAAAACATTGCATTGATTTTTTTTTTAAAATATCATGTAATTTATAATCTTGAAAATCGACACTACCTTCTTTTTTACACTAAAAAAAGTTGAGGGGGACTTGTCCCAGACATTCGACAAATATGAAACATGAAAGGAAGAACCATAGAGCAGGGTACAGGTTTCTATATCCTGCTCTATGGAAAGAACAAGCATCCGAGGAAAGTAGGAAAATTATTCATGTAATGAACAATACTGCACTCAATACTACAGAAATACAATAGGCTACATTTAAATGTCTCAAATCGTATCTCATCACTCGGGGTTACTTAATGTAATACATCTCGCTTGTCATGGCTTCGTACAAACTCTTCCATTATCATTGAAACCGCTTATGCCCTATGACTGCATGAAGGGAGAGGTGAAGTTCCTCCTACTCCCCCAGAAATTTTCAAAACAAAATTACAAGCTGTGTAAATTTACTAACATTTTTGCAAGATTGTTTAGATGCAAGATGTGAAGTACGGAAAGTACCATTTTCGGTACCATAATATGAGATAGGCGCTAAGCTAAAGGGAGGAGAGGTTAAATGCCCTCTCTATGAGGATACCTTTTTTAGCTTTACTATTACTCATATTGCTGAAAGTAAAAAAGGACAATTTTTTTCACGCACACCCACTCTGACATCTAGGTTTCCCATTCCTAAAATTTATTATTCAAAAGCCCCAGAAAACCCTGAAATAATCCATTATCCCCTCCTTCCTCACGCCCTTTGCATTATAAATCCCGGCCGACTGTTGGTCATATGGAGTTAGAATATAACTAAAAAAGGTCAAATTGTGATTTTTGTAGTCTGTTAAGTGCCCACGTAATGTCATTTGAAGTTAAAGCTAAAATGCATCATTTTAATGCCTACAATTTCCTAAATACCTCAGAGCTTCGGGGCGATTTCCCCCTGTACCCCCACTGGGGGTCTCCAGCTGGACCCCAGCAGGGACCGTGAGGTGGGCCCCTGTATCCCAAGCCGTGTTCATTTAACATTGCAAAATTTAATCATAACAGGCTATTGAAAATTCTGTTATAACTCCTCTGGTCTGGCTTCCTTTCGCTCATTTTTTTATTTTTAAGCTCTGGAAAAAGTGGAGGCAAGTGCCCCTTTTCCCGACCCCCTCAATCTCGCCTATGACTGGCAACGATGGAAGCATGCGAAGCGAGGAAAAGTAGCATTTTAGAGACAGTGAGACAGTTCAGAATGTTTTCATCTGCATTATCCGAGTAACATTAGAATGTCCTTCCTTCTTCCCGTTTCATCTTCCATTCACTTTGCACTTTCAGCAGTCGGTTGCCCACTGAGCTATCCTCCTATTCAAAAATGTCAGGAGCTTTCCCCAGCAGATAGGCTATATCTTGTGGTTTGAGAGGATGATGTGGTGGTAGGAGTTGCTTGCCGGTAAAATAATCTGGCTAAAGCTGATATGTAGTTAACTATAAGACAGCAATGAATGGTGGCTGCGTGCGAAACACAAAGTCATTTTCAAGTAAATGGTTTACTATATTCCACAGTATTCAAAAGTTATCAATTTGATAACCAAAAATAATAAATCTGAACATATCATTTTGTAGTATTTTTGAAAATATTGGGGATTTTTGTATTAGCCATTCATTCATTCATTCATTCATTCATTCATTCATTCATTCATTCATTCATTCATTCATTCATTCATTCATTCATTCATTCATTCATTCATTCATTCATTCATTCATTTTTAAATATTTATTGTTTTGATTGAAAAAAGTGGGGGATCTTTCGTTAGCATATTTTTGATATTTTTGTTTTGACATTGTTGTGAGAGGTACCCCCTCTGTAGTGTTCATCAATCATGTAGCAGGCGCGGATCCAGAAATTTCGAAAAGGGGGGGGGGGCTGAAATCCCCCTTCATTATTCTCCTAGATTGACACTGTGCTAATTTTTGCGTAGTTGTTATTATTGATGTGGCGAAAAGGAGGGGGGTGAGGCCGGGAAAGGCCCCCTTGGATCCGCGCCTGTGTAGTCTAGTAACTGTCGAAAAGTGGGGAGATACTTCCCCTGGGGATTTTCACCTATTTTGCCATGCCTCACAAAGATGCAGCCTCCAATAAAACTTGCTACCCTATATAGCATTTTTACTGCTGACACCCATGGGCATATCTATTATGTACAAATTATCCGTAGTCAGGTAGTAGTAGAATAGTATGCGGTTTTCGCACCCTTTCTGGTGGCAGGAAAACAACATTCTTCTTGATCTTTTTCAATTTGATCTTCAATAGAAGAAATCAATTCATCAAAAGGTTTAAGTAACGGAGCATGACTACTCTTTGCAATTTGGGATAAATAGTCGACTATAATTATTCTGAATCAAATCGTGTGGATCGATACTTGACAGAAAACAACGTGGTTCAAGAAATCCCGGGACATTACTACAAACACTTGCACTCAAAGGAACGTGTTCAGACTCCAATGCCAATTTATCCGTTGACCCAGACCCTTCCTCTTGCGAGACAAAGTAACACTTGAAATCAAAGACAGCCCTGTGTGGATGATATCGTAATGTATGTGGTACGCTAAATTCTCCATCCTCTAACTTTTCAAAAATTGTTTTCGATACTTGAAAAACCCCGCAAGGAAACTTATGCACTAACACTTTGCCTTCACATTTCGATTCATGTCTTAGAAGAGTATTACTATATTTCCATAGTTTCAGACATTTACAACACTGGTAATTCATAGTGTACATTTTGATGTCAGAAATAAATGAGAAATGGTTACTATTTAAGTTTACATACATTGTATCAGTGAATCCCTGTAATGAACGCCTTACCAACCGGTTACAATATTGTTAGAATCTCATCAGTCAACTTTCACTATACCATCGTCGTCGTTAACCTGTTTGGTTAATTCATCATACACAACTACATTGACGTTGAATGTTCTTCCAACCGATTTAGCTCATTCATTCGTACTCCGTCAAATATCTCAGGATTCATACCTTAATTGTGAGTAATTAAAAGCGGCACACACAGGGCCGTAGCGAGCGGGGGGTGTGGGGGATGTCACACCCCCCAATATTTGGTCACCCGTCGGCAAATTTTCGGACTGTCGGCAAAAAGAGGAAAGGGGAAGGAAAAGAAGAGGAAAAGACGAGAGGAGGAAAAGAAGAAAGAAGAAGAGAAAAGAAAGGGAAGGAAGGAAGGGAAGGAAAGGGAAGACGGAGAATGAAAAGAAAAAAGAGAAAGAGAGAACGGGCCAGTCTGTTATTGGCTATTTCGATTTTCGGCTCTTCATCTAATTGGTCTGTTCAAGTTGAATTCCCGTCGGCAAATTTGTTATGCATGTGACGGCCTTATACGGCCGTATCAACGGCCGTCGGTGTAATTGAACGAGTGACTGAGTCCGTCGGGAACTCGGGAAAAGAAAGGAAATTAATGGCTTCCGTATAGGTGCACTATTTCGGGTCATATGACATTCTTGAAAAACCACTTTCTGCACATTATTCCTCACTTTTATCATCACCATAGGGAGCGCGCAGTACCCGATTACCCATGAAGAGGGTATCCTTAGCCCGTCTTCTAAACACTAACCTTGAGTTCAAACACATTTTGCAAACTTCTGAGAATCCGGTTTACTCACAAACATCCCGGGGAAAAAATAATGCGTGCCGCGTTTGTCTTCCCTTCACTACAATCTCAGGCTTTTAACTTTTGAACACCGAAATGAAACAGATACAGAACCCATCTTCAGATCCTGGCGTTCAAAGCATATTTTTAACGTTTGTGTTAAGATTCTGAACACTTTTTCTCCCTTTTTGAACGCCGGACGCCTATCCACTTATCGTATTTGAACGCCTGACACGTCTAGTGTTTTAATGTTGAACACATAGTGTTCCAATTCTGAACGACAGGTTCAGCACCTGAAGTATAGTGGCATGACGGGAGGACTAGCCTAACACATAAGAATTAACCGGAATGTTTGCATTTGATAATGCATTATGAACCAAAATATACCAATCCTGCATGAGACTTAATTTTTTACCGAGCGATTATGCTAAAATCTCAGAGCTTCCGGGGCCCTAGGGCCGGCCCAGTGTTTTAGCCAGCCCCTATTTGTGGGACACTGTCACAAATGTCGCACAAAAAAAATCTGACACGCAATTTCTACCCGCCGGGTGTAAATTTTGAGGTTCCTCATTATGGCAGAAATCCACTCAAATATTGCACCATTTGCGATCTAGGCACCTTTCAAATTCCAAAAATTTCCAAAGGAGAGGGGGACACCCCTCCCCTTACACCCCTCCCCTTATACCCCTCCCCCAGGCCACAGATCAGTAAATGTCGCATTGAGAAAACGTCCTAGCTAAAGCACTGGCGGGCCTCTGGATCTCAACCGCTTAATACTATATATAGCGGCCTGACGAGAGGAATAGCCTAATACATTAAAATTAGTGGGATCTAGTGTGTATTTGATGATGCATTATGAATCAAAATATATCCATCCTGACACTTAACTTTTCACCCAGAGATATACCTTAACCTCAGAGTTTCCGGGGGCTGCGCCCCCTGGATCCAACCAGGGGTACTTAGGCGGGGCCCAGGACCCCACCGGGTAAAGCTCGTTTTCGCACGACGCATTACCAGATCCGTCGGCAAAACATAATCTCCACCCCCCCCCCAAAGATAACACCTTCGCTACGCCCCTGGGCACACATTTTCAGCCTACTTGATATTTTTGTTTCGAAATTGTTGTGAGAAGTCCCCATCTAGTGTTCATCAATTTTATCAGGGGTCTGTTAGGAAGGAGACCCAAAATTCTTCAGACACTTTGAGGCAATGTTCGTTTCCGATGGTAATCTTGCTTTTCTCTTTAAAATATCTACTATAATAACTGAGATCAACTAGGATTTAATGGCCTACTGTTGAAATTGAATGACCTATTGTTAAAATGAAATGAATAGTTCTACTGCTTACACTGAACAGCTAACTTTTCGTTGCCAGTCGTCACTCAAATATAAGAAATTTTCACTTTCGTCGTTTTGGTCGCAATAAATGTTATTTCTGTTAATTTTATTGAAGACTTTCCACACAACTTACAATTCGAGCTTTCATTTTAGGGTCAACGGGAGCTTTTTGGCTGAAAACGAGGGCCAAGCAGCGCCTGGCGTTCGGTTAATTCCACCTTTGCACCAGGCCCATTCTGATCATTGCGATGAACGATGTAGGCAAAATTTTTGAAATCTTGTAAGATGAAAGTGATTGAGTTTTATTCCATGCCTCGTTCCAGTCTCGAGCAGCGACACCGAGACTTCACTAGACTTCAAAACCGAGGCCGAAACATGCGTTACCGAGGTCGAGGACTTAGTTCTCGGCCTCGAGGCATACAACTATGGCAAGCCAAATGCCCAATAACTCGAAAAACTTGGTTTATCAATCGATAAACCAGGTTTATCGGTCGATAAACCAAGTTTATCGGTCGATAAACCAAGTTTATCGGTCGATAAACCAAGTTTATCGACCGATAAACCAAGTTTATCGACCGATAAACCAAGTTTATCGACCGAAAAACCTGGTTTATCGGTCGATAAACCAAGTTTATCGGTCGATAAACCAAGTTTATCGAAATATTGGGCATTTGGCGTCGATAAACCAAGTTTATCAACCGATAAGCCAAGTTTTTTGATAAACTTGGTTTATCAAATCGATAAACCAGGTTTATCGATTTGATAAACCAAGTTTATCGATTTGATAAACCAAGTTTATCATCAGTAAAGTGATAAACCAGGTTTATCAAATCGAAAAACCAGGTTTATCAACCGATAAACCAAGTTTATCGGTCGAAAACCAAGTTTATCGACGCTGAATGCTCAATAATTCGAAAATCCAAGTTTATCGATAAACCAAGTTTCTCGATTTATTGGGCATTTGGCTTGCCATAGGTAAGCCGAATGCCCAATTCTTCGAGAAACTTAATTTATTGATTCGATAAACCAGGTTTATCGGTTGATTAACTTGGTTTATCAAAGGAAAACTTGGCTTATCGGTCGATAAACTTGGTTTATCGACCGATAAACCAGTTTTATCGACCGATAAACCTGGTTTATCGATTGATAAGCCAAGTTTTTGGAATTATTGGGCATTTGGCGTGCGCAAGCCAAATGCCCAATAAATCGAGAAACTTGGCTTATCGACCGATAAACTTGGTTTATCGATTGATAAACCAAGTTTTTCGAATTATTGGGCATTTGGCTTGCCTATGGCAAGCCAAATGCCCAATAAATCAAGAAACTTGGTTTATCAACCGATAAACCAGGTTTATCGGTCGATAAACTTGGTTTATCGGTCGATAAACCAAGTTTATCGAAATATTGGGCATTTGGCGTCGATAAACCAAGTTTATCAACCGATAAGCCAAGTTTTTGATAAACTTGGTTTATCAAATCGATAAACCAGGTTTATCGATTCGATAAACCAAGTTTATCGATTTGATAAACCAAGTTTATCATCAGTAAAGTGATAAACCAAGTTTATCGAATCGAAAAACCACGTTTATCAACCGATAAACCAAGTTTATCAGTCGAAAAACCAAGTTTATCGACGCCGATTGCTCAATAATTCGAAAATCCAAGTTTATCGAATTGATAAACCAGGTTTATCAAATCGATAAACTTGGTTTATCGACTTTTTAAGTGAGAAATTCGATAAACCTGGTTTATCAACCGATAAACTTGGTTTATCAAAAAAAACTTGGCTTATCGGTCGATAAACTTGGTTTATCGACCGATAAACCTGGTTTATCGACCGATAAACCTGGTTTATCGATTGATAAACCAAGTTTTTCGAATTATTGGGCATTTGGCTTGCCATATTATGACAACACTGATCATATGTGACAACATAGAGTGTTTTATAGCCAGGATTTTTTCAGCAGGTTGAGAGCATCGTATAAGTCATAGGCGTATGAAGTGGGGATCTAGGGTTGGTAACTCCCTAAGCAAATACGGCTGTTTTTCAGAACAAAATTCCTGTCATATTATTTTGGCCAACGAGGAAAAAAAATCACGAGATAGGCCTACACCTGCCGCCGCCTGAAATCAGTGGCGTAGCTAGACGTTTTTTGTGAGGGGGCAAAGCAAAAAATTCCAAAAGATTATTTTCTTGATAGCTGTTCGAAATTCAGGGGACCTTTTTTTTTTTGCTTTTCAGGCCGGCAGTTTTGAGACCGACTTTTGATTTTCACGTTGACATATATCGTTGTGTAATTCTGCTTAAATGCATAAGAAGTGTTGTAAGTGTTTCAAATGACTTGTTTTTATTTATTTCCGACAGAGACTAGAAATTTCCGACAGAGGCCTTGAAGGGAGGGGCGACCGCCCCCCTGCCCCCCCCCCCCCTCTAGCTTCGCCACTGCCTGAAATGCCTCTCCATACACTTAAGCCGAAGGTGCACATTTGCTTTATATCAATCCTCCAAAAGTGCGGATGCGGCAATGACGACGATGGGAAGAGGAGGGAAAATGGGCTGGCTGAGAAGAGCGCAGTGGCACCGGCACAGGGGGGGGGGGGGGCATGCAGGAGGCCATGCCCCCTAATCGATTTCAGATTTCTTTTTGAAAATTTTAAAATGATCCTAAAAGGCGTTTAAGCTGCAGATTTCTGTAGTGGGTAGGGTGATGTGTGTTTTCGACCGAGTTATGGATCTACAAGTTTCAATCACTTTCTATCACAAACGGATCTCAAACTATCAGAATTTTCCCAAATCCTTCGCAAACTATCAAAATTTTAACGCCCTACGCACTTTTGCTGCTGTGCTTTTCCGGTAGCAACTCCCGGAGAAGCACAGCAGCAAAAGTTGAAAGCTGTTTACGAATTCTCATGTAAAAGACTAGCTTGTGATTGTCATATCGGTTTGTTGGAGAATTGAAAGTTCATCGATGCAGAGCATGAATGCAGGTTTTGTCATCAAAATCTAATTTTACAAAATTACTTCTACCTTTGTAGAAGGTTGAAAGTACTTTGTTGCCGTTACACATTTTTCAAAAATTTTCAAGGACCTCTTCGCGCGCAGCCATTATCGGTATAGATGGTGATTGCTAATACACTTGCGACAAAAAAGCATTTTGAAACGCGCTTCGTTAGTCCTTCACCCCTTTTGCAATACCTATCAGGGAGGTCTTATATCACCTTCCTGCACCTATACACTCCCTCCTGCCCATTCCCCATTGCAGGCTGGAGGCTGTTCGTCTGGATTTTTGTTCAAAATTAGTAAAAATACCATAGATGTAAAGTGCTAGCATGGCGTCATACTCTATATTATCATTTGGGTGTCAGTTAAAAAGCATTATGTCATTGCCCCCATTTTATATAATGGACCCAGAGTTTCCAGGAGGTCCTATACAGGTATCTGCCAGCCTTAGATGCCCTTTATAATGCACAATGAAGGAAAGAAAAATTTTCGTAAATAGTCAAAGAAAGTTTCTGTTGACTCCATGCACGTATTTTTCAGTGTGTAAAAACTCCCCAATAGAAGGCAGTAAAGTAGCCAAAGGGGGAGGGGGCTTCAGGAGGTTCACGGTTGACAACGTATTCTTCTCTTAGACAACATACTCTCTGCTTTCACCTAACCAAAAATTAGCATTCACTAAATTATGGACATTTTTCAGCCATATATCATCAGTTCCAAAAAAATTCCAAAGATAGCACCATTTTGTATTTTAGCAACCTTAACTTAACAAAAATTTCTCAAAAGGGCCTCCCCTTAGACCACCCCCCCCCCCTCCAGGACGGCACCTTTATGCAGTGACAACGGAAGGATCCTCACTACTGTATACAATCGCAGGGCACATATAAAGAAGTTGCAATTTACGCGCCGCCACTCAGTTGAAAAAAAAAACATCCAGCCAGTTGGAAAAATTAGAATTCAATTATGGACATTTGCAGCCATACATGATCAGCTCCAAACATATCCCAAAGATAGCACCATTTTGCATCTATAAGCAACCTTAAATTAACAAAAATTTCCCTAAGGGAGGGGGACACCCCTCCTCTTAGACCCCTCCCCCAGGAGGCCTAGGGCACCTTTGTAGTGACAAAGGAAGGATCCCCACTGCTGTATACAAACGCAGGGCGCATAAAAAGGTGCAATTTACCCCCCGCCATTCAGTCGTTGAAAAAAAAACATCCATCCAGTCGGAATTTGGGACCTTCACCCCCATACATATGAACCTAGCTATGGCACTGGGAGCATAGTACATCAGCTAACTGTCGCGGCAACGGATCCTATGAAGACAACATGTATATGGTACTCTTTCCATCGTCTGTCCTACAAAACGGTCAGGCCTATAATTCGTTGTAGTTTTCGGTACCAGCCATAGTACGTCAATACGTTCAGAAACTTTGAACCCGTCTGGACTGAGCGTGAAATTCCTGAATTTTACAGAGATCACCGTATATACTGGCTACGTAGCTGAAGATTACCTGGTAGGGATTCTATGCAGCTATTCGAAATGCAACCAATGATTTTCTATAGCGCGGGAAGCGCGCCGAAGTTTGGTCGTTCATATCGAACATGATTCTGAATCTTTCTTCTAATTCAATTCCGTTTCATGCAATCGTTTTGCTTGTAGGCCTACTAGAAATTTCAGCTTTCAGAAAGGGCACATCTGGAAATTTGAGGGGGTCTGGACGTCGCCTTCCCCCTCCGTCCGCTGGATCCGTTCTTGTATCGCCATCTCCTGAAAAAAAATTCGGTCCCTGGAATGTTAAGCTACCCCCCCCCCCCCACACACACACACGCACACAATTCAGTACCTTGCCTGCCGAATCCGCCGCTCCCTCCTAACAGGATGGGAATTGCCGGAACCCAAACAAAATTTTAGGGACTACTTCAAGAGGTTGTAATCCGTGTGGTACGGTATAGCCATTTCCGACTTTGCAATCCGCGGTCCCTCTCAAATTTTTGCAAGAGCGCGGCTCCCAATTAGTTGTCCCTTTCGGGAAACCAAAAATGATAATCAGCTTAACACAAAGGGTAACACTGCTATCTCAATTCGGGGACCCACACCGGATCAGGATATGCTTAGGTTTCATTGTTCCCATGTGGTGTTTTGTTTCAAAGTTTCTTAGTGGTAAGTTGTAAACAGAAGGTATTGAAATATCTCGGTAGAGACCGGGACAACTTTGGCGTTCCATGATCCATACTTTGCATAAAGTACTGCAGTGACGTCGAAATGAAATATGAATATGTATATAGCCTTACACACAAATTTCAGCCACGTCTATCAAGCTGTGTGCCAGTAATACCCTGAAATTATACTATTTAGCTCTCAGGAAGGTATTTTGATGACACTGTGGTGTCAGTAGTGGTGCCATTGTTTAGTAAACATATCGTGGTTTCCGACAGGAGATATGAGTATATTTACCAGAGCGTTTGGAGGAAATGCCCCGTCTTCTCAACCTTCGGGTGCAGAAACGGTATACACTAGTTCCGCGAACAGGAACATTTCAATGCTTTGTCACTTGTTAGGCCTAGGCCTATAAACATGTGTAGAAATGGTACTGCTTGGTTATACGTGTAGCCTACCTAAATTTTCTTGCAGTACCCACGCACCTACAACATTAGGCCTATATCTGTTTGACTGGCTGGTCTAACAGAGTCTGAATTAGAAAAAAGTTACATGCACCTGTGCACCAGATTGGAAAGCCAGCAATGGTGCGCAGGGGATATTAATAAAAATGGCCAAGAAAATTGCAGGGCCGATACTAATTACGATCTAAGCGGAGCACCACCATCAGTTGGCATGGAACATACCAAGAAAATTTAAGCCAAAACTACCTCCTAGATTGCAGAAAATTGCCTTTCCCAGACAACTTGCTTGGTTGATGCCAACAAGTTTGCACGGTTGCAGTTGTCAGTTGTTAAATTGCGCGGCTGGCAACTTCGAATTCACATTTTTGCGCGGGGGATAAATCACTCGCGCAGGGCAAACTTTCCAATCTGGCCTGTGCATGTAACTTTAAAATTTTACCTGCACAAATAAATTCTTACATGCACCATTGAAATATGACAATGAAAGATTAAAAAACTCAGGCCTAACATTACCCCTCACCGTAACTCACCGGAGCCCACCGGCAGTAACTGCCGATGGGGTCGTAAAAACTGGGGCAGACAGCCGTTTCTGGCTTATGTAGAGCCCCCGTCTTTTCCGTAGAATAGGATCGATTACGTTTTTGAATCCATTGACTCTTGTAGCAGTTACAGCTTCCTGTGGCAAATTATTCCATTCTGTAATAATTCTCTGACTAAAAAAATACTTCCTAATATCCACTCGACAATAGTGTTTCTGAAATTTTAGCTGATGTCCTCTGGTTCTACTACTTTCTGACAGATTGAAAAAGATTGACTGATCCACATTTTCTAGTCCCTTAACTATTTTAAAAACTTCTATCAAGTCAGCTCTAAGTCTACGCATTTCTAGTGAAACTAAACCAGTTCGCTCAAGCCTTTGATCATAACTGAGAGTAGATAGTTCTGGGATCATCTTTGTAGCACGACGTTGTACTTTCTCAATATTATCTATATCTTTCTGCAGATAAGGGCGCCATGCCTGACAACAATATTCAAGATGTGGTCTAACCAGTAACTTATACAATCTAATTATATTGCTACTAATTTTACAATCGTAGGTTCTGTTAATAATACCAAGTACCTTATTAGCAGAGCTTACAGCTTTGGCACACTGTCTACTTGGACTCAGCGAATTATCAATAAGCACACCTCAATCCTTCTCATACTCAATGGCTTCAACTTGAACACCACCTATAAAATAACTAGCCTGGGCATTAAAATGGCCTACGTGAAGACATTTACATTTCTGAGCATTAAAAAGCATTTGCCAATCACAAGACCATTTATACAACATATCCAAGTCCTCTTGCAACTCAGCCACTTTATCGATTGAATGGACATCAGAAAAGACCTTCGTATCATCTGCAAACTTCAGTACTGAATTATTCAAATTGACATCCAGATCATTAATATAAATTATAAAAAGTGTAGGACCTAACACTGAGCCTTGTGGCACACCACTAGTAACTGGAAGCCAATCAGACATATGACCATTAAGTACTACTCTTTGTAGCCTTTTATCCAGCCAATTCTCAATCCAATCAGCCACTGCTGACCCAATACCATGAGCTTTGACCTTTAAAATAAGTCTCTTATGAGGTACTTTGTCAAAGGCCTTGCTAAAATCTAAATATACAACATCAACAGGATGACCTTCATCAACCTTCCGAGTAACATCTTCCAGAAAATAGAGGAGGTTGGTAAGACAAGACCTTCGTGATCTAAAGCCATGCTTAGAATCAGATATAATATGATTACCTTCCAGATAACTAACAATACTGTCCTTCAAAATTGATTCCATCACTTTGCAGACCTGTGAAGTCAAACTGACTGGCCTATAACTACTGGGCTGGTTCTTGGGACCCTTTTTATACAAAGGGGTCACATTGGCCAGCTTCCAATCAACAGGAATCTGATTACACTGCAAACTCTTGCTAAAAATAATACTTAAAGGCTTGGAAACAACTTTTGCAAGATTCCTCAACACGACAGGGTAAATACCATCGGCACCAGGCGCTTTATCAGGACGTAAATTACACAGTTTCTGAAAAACCACCTCATGAGAAATATCTATACTACACAATGACTCAATCATATCATTAGGACCATTAAAAGCTGGCATGTTGTTCACATTTTCCACAGTAAAGACCCATGAAAAGTACTCATTTAGCAGTCTAGCATTAACATTATCATCATGAATTGGTTGACCATTTTCATCAATCAAAGGACATACTGTATCTTTAGTCTTGATCTTGCTACGTGCATACCTATAAAAGGCCTTTGGATCCTCAACAATATTCTGGGACCCCTGTTTCTTCCCTTTTTATAATAGCCTTGGCCTAAGTAGGACAATCAGTGAGATGATGTATGCCACCTAGCAATGGCTATGCATGCACACTGATACCATCATTACATCTAGGGCCCCCCACAAAGAAAAAAAAAACGGAACTTTGACAATTCTCTGCGGAATTTAGCAAAAAATTATCCAGCCCAAATACATGTAACTTTTTGATAGAAAAGATGAGCTGTTATTCTCCAAAACCATATCAAATGAATGCCTACATTTATGCAAGCGATACACAGACATTTTACCATCTAATGATGGCAATTCACCCCTTAAATTACCAGAATCCATCAAAAATACGATCCAAAAAGGAGAAGAAACTTATTGAAAATCATCAAAATTTTCTCAGTATAGGCAGCAATTTGCCTGTGCAATAGTGTGTTAGCTAGGTTGCCCATACACAGTAGGCATCATACGAAAATTCCGTAATTTGGCTATGCTTGAAACGGAATTTCACAGAATTTTAAAGGTTAAAAATGGAATTTTGTGATTTTTCAAGCAGAAAATCTGTGGCTCTACCTTTTATACATTTCTCTACCAATAGGCCTAGGCCTACATGCATGTGTGCAGGTAAGCAACTCGAAGTTGTATGCACTGACAAAAAGTTACATGCATTGGTGCATGTGTGCATGCGTTATTTCGAACCCTGGTTGGTTGCCCTTTTGTATCAAAATGTAGGCTACATGCCATCCTGGAAAGTTTGTTTTTGGCCCGCTGAAGGGGGAATATTTATACATAAACCTCCATCGTAAAAGTAGCACCCTCCAATGTGGGGAAATAGAAACAAGCTGGTACGGGTCTTGTGGAACATGTCAAGGAAAGGGGTAAAAAATGTGCGCATGTGGTGTTCACTCACTGGGCGATAATTATGTACTTTCATGTTTCTTTGCGCTGGAGAGGGATTTCATGTGATGTCACGCTAGTGGGATTCTCAGGCACTGAAGAGCAAAACACACATGCAGTAAACGTATTTACAGCACACGCTCACGTGCCTTTTCAAAACCAAAGAGATGCACAGTGAAACCCTTCTATACACTTACAAATTGCTGATAGTTGCGAAACCATGTCGCATGGTGGTACTGACTGCTAAAGCATGCAGCGCGGAGGCCTGTACGGCATCACATCACATGTGTCCCATTTTTGCTCATGGTTGGATTAAAGTTTATGCATCAACTTTATTTGACCTTGACAATGTGTTCGAAATACTGTACTATCAAATAGTGAACCATGCCTCCCAACTTCTGGTAATTTCCGATTTTAAGATTGTTTGGTGCATATAGAAATTTTGCTGTGCGTGTAGTTTTGTTGACCTACATGCACCAGTGCATGAAGAAAAAAATTATAAATTGAACCTTGCTTACCACCCTTAAAAAAGGATCAAACTGCCCCTGTCATACTAGGAAACTTGAACCATTTTTAATGGAGGTTCTGTTCGTCTGGTATTTTCTTAGTCTTACACTAATAAAACTTGAGATGTTTACCATGAAAACAGATCAAGATAGGCCTACCGTATATTTTAATAAGGCAAAATGAGCTGGTGGTTTAATCTGCTGAGCATTGATGAATTGTTTTCATCTTGTGTATGTCCAAGATTCTATGTAGGTAGTAGAAGGCCATGTTTTTTATACTAACTGTGTTATTGTCTGACAGTTGTCTGGTGAAAAAAAGTGTATTAATATGGGACTCATTCTAGGCCTATACAAAATTACACATAGCTGCAATATTTGGTGCTGTGGATAAAGTTGGTGGAATATGAAGCAATGAAGCTTGGCAACCAGGTCGGGAGGTTTGGGGTTTGATCCCCAGCCGGGTCAAAGTACAGTAAAATGGGTTTTTCATCCAAGATCATTCTACTGTTTTCCCATTTGAACTGGCTTTTCAAATTCAAAAGAAACAAAGTTTGATCTAAGTTGTTGAGTTGGTTAGCCCCCTGACGTGAAGTTGTAATTTATAAGCCATTTGGGCTGTTTCCACACTTGTGGTCACTTACAACTGCCCTTCAAGGCCTCAAAGAAGAAGAAAAATTTGTAACTTGAATTGTGGGGTTGGAAAGGTTAGTCATCCGTCTGCCAGATTGGAAAGCTTGCAAAGTGCGCAGGTGATTTTAATAATGGCCAAGAGAATTGCGTGGCTGATACTAAGTGGAGTGCCACCATTGGTTGGCATGTAGTGTACTGTTTTGTGCTAATTAAATTTACTTGAATTTGCTTTTCCTAGGACTGCTTAGTCTCTCCATCCAGTGTAAGATAGTATTATCAAGGTCTTTATTCTTTAATTACTTAATCGTGAAAGGCTGGTCAGGGGTGCCACCTCAGAGCTTCTGTCTGAACTAGTGATAATGCAGGGCTAATTGAAGGCAGAACTCTTGCCTGTTTGTGTACTGTACAACCTTGATGTACATCAAGCTTGTCAAGATGATATCGATTCAAGCATTCATGATTCAACTTCATTCAAGTATTCGTGAAAGGTACAGTTTGTTTACAGTGACATTAGTTGCATTGACTCTTTGCTTTGTATCATGCCAAAGTAGATCACATACAAGTTTCATTTTTGGTTCCTTGCATTAGCAAAAGGAACCTATGTAGTCAGCTTGGCATGTGTGTGGGTGTGTGTGTCTGTGACACTTGCTTGGGTACACTGTAACTCAACAAGGGAAAGTTGGACTTAACTGAAACTTGGTATATAGATCTGCCATAGTGAGGTGTGTTGTATTGTTTTTGGTGGAGGTCAAAGGTCATCTGGGGTCACCAGGGGTCAAACACCGAAAACCTTGTTAGCACGATATCTCAAGGTAGGAAGCTTGGATAGATTTCTTATTTAGTATGTGGATGCATTATGGTGAAAAGATGAATTCTATTGCTTTTGATGGAGGTCAACGGTCATCTTGGGTCATGGGTAGTCAAATACTGAAAACATGTTGTTAACACAATATCTCAAGTTAGGAAGCTTGGCCCCACCCCCCCCCCCCCCCACCCCCCCCCCCCCCCACCCCCCCCCCCCCCCACCCCCCCCCCCCCCCACCCCCCCCCCCCCCCACCCCCCCCCCCCCCCACCCCCCCCCCCCCCCACCCCCCCCCCCCCCCACCCCCCCCCCCCCCCACCCCCCCCCCCCCCCACCCCCCCCCCCCCCCACCCCCCCCCCCCCCCACCCCCCCCCCCCCCCACCCCCCCCCCCCCCCACCCCCCCCCCCCCCCACCCCCCCCCCCCCCCACCCCCCCCCCCCCCCACCCCCCCCCCCCCCCACCCCCCCCCCCCCCCACCCCCCCCCCCCCCCACCCCCCCCCCCCCCCACCCCCCCCCCCCCCCACCCCCCCCCCCCCCCACCCCCCCCCCCCCCCACCCCCCCCCCCCCCCACCCCCCCCCCCCCCCACCCCCCCCCCCCCCCACCCCCCCCCCCCCCCACCCCCCCCCCCCCCCACCCCCCCCCCCCCCCACCCCCCCCCCCCCCCATTGATAGTTCTCACTCACTGATGGTGCCAAAGCTGGCATCATATTACCCCCATGAAGTACTGTAATACCACCTCACACTCTCTGAAACCCAGGGGAAACCCTGGTATTGATGTTTGAAAGGTAATATGGTATACTGTACATGTTGGATTTGCTCAGGCCTTCTTCATTTAGTGGAAAAAAAGAATCTCTGAGATGGTCAAGGTCTTAGACAAGGACTTCCTGTAATGTACTGTGTATGAAAAAAAAAACAAACAAAAAAACAAAGGAAGTACTGATACTAATTCCCTGCTGAAGTTAGCATGCGTACCATAACTATTGACAACTTTTCTATCTGCAGTACCCTTAATTTTTTGCCTGGTTGGTGGGAATGAAAAGATAGATTTTCCCTCAGGAAACCAAAAAGAGGGTTCACTTTCTTCTGGAAATTGATACAGTGTGAAGGACAGAAGATATATTAAGTCTGCAACAGAAAGGAAAAGGATTCTAAAGTTAGCCTTGATTGATTCTCACTGAATGGCACTCATGGTATCACAAATCTCTGAAACCACTGAAATTCAAGACCTCCCAGGGTCCTAAGTGGGCCCTGTACCGCAGTAATAAAGATCTTGCTCTATTCAATTGCAAACTCCACATGTAGCTGATTCAAAAGTCCATAGATTGGGCGTTTTGACTCAATCTCCCCATTAAATTTACTTCTAGCCCCTCCTCCAGTTTAAGCAAAACACATCTCATGCCGCTAAAATTCGATAGGCTCGTTTAAGCCAAGTTTCCCCGTGGAAAAGGCCATTTTCCCGGGTGAAAAATATAGACGTATTAAGTCGGCCTGATGGCTAAATCCCCCTATTGAATTTCTAGCCTCATGTGTCTAGTACACCTCCCAGACAAAGCTACAGTAGTCTGTGCGAGAGTTTTAAATTACTGAAGACCATATCCACACACTGCTGTGTGTGAGCTTCAATTGCAGCACAATGACTGGCACAAGTAGTCATTGACCAACCAGAGAGAAGCTAATATTGTTTTGAATTAAAGTCAAAGTGCAGCCACCAACTGTATTTCAACATGTAGGATATTCCTCAGTATGCTTGGGACAATGTAATAGCCTTTTAAAGAAAACAGGCTAGGAGTTGTGGAGAATGTGCTGGGAGTCTTTCATGTGGGCCACAATAGTAATATACAGTATAATTTATCATGGTTCTCAAAACAAAGATTGTGTCATGTGTGTTCTTATGGCTTAATATGCAAGTTGTCTCAGCACGCATTGGTAAAAAGGAGAGGTTTGAAAGTGGGGGATGGGGTAAAGTGGCAATAAAAGAAATTTTTGAGAAGGGTACTAGCAAGGTATTAGCATGTTAGTTGCAGAATGCTTTTGTATTTGGGGATTGAATAGAAGGCAAGTTTGGGGATTATCTAAATATCTTTGGGCTCATATACTATTTTGAGTTTAATGCTGTGGTATGTGAAGTCAGATACTGACTTTGGTGAAGACATTACTGAGTTGGTGGTGAAGTTTAAGGCCCATCTGCACGATCCCACATTTGTCCATGAACCTGCGTCATACAAATGTTTGAAACACTTGTTGGGAAGATGAAACATGGCACCTAAAAGTTTGAACACCTTCATAAATGTTGGACATTGTTCAGATTTGTTGGGAAAGCAGTCCTGCTATTCATATATTTGTCTACTTGCATTGTCATACAGTATGTATGCTCGTGTTTTTTGACCTAAAAAGGTGAACACACCTACCTTATCATGTTGAGACTTAAGCATCTTGGGCTTACCACTCTGGAGTTGAGAAGGATTAAGGGGACATGCTTCAGGTGTACAAATTTCTCTCTGAAAGGAATCTTTTGTTCATCATTGCAATTATTTAAGGGTTCAAAGTAATTCTTGCGTTCGAGGCCATTGTAAGAAGCTAGTTAAGTGTTTTGCAAGGCTGCGACATTAGGAAGTTCAGCTTCTCTCATAGAGTTGTTTAACGAGTGGAATAATCTGCCTGAGTGGGTAGTTAACTCTACGTCTGTGCACTGCTTTTAAGGTTAACATTGCTAAGTTCTTTTCATAACTGTGGTAGGATCTAATTTGTGCTGCGGCTCGTTTGGTGTTGGTTGGTTGTTTGTTTTCAGTTAAGGTTGTATGGACTTTCAGGGCATCTTATGAGGCCTTAGCCCTCCTTTGCCCTTTAAGCCTGTTATGTTATGTTATGTTATGTTATGTAAATGTATGATCATGTAGACCGGACTTTTTACTGATCTTATAAACACTGACAGTCACCCTGTGGTACAACATAAGCACAAAAAATCTTATTAAGTGAGTTGCATGACATCTTTAATATTCAAGGTGTACATACAGTTTGAGTAAAGCATAGTTGATTATCAGTCTTACAGTCTTTTTATTGATCTCTGTTGTACTCTCCTTGGCAGACATTTCGACTGGAGGTCGGGACACAAGCCATGGACATACTGATTCATGTTCTGCAAACTGATAACAGCGATGCTGAAATAACTGGCTATGCCCTAGACACCATTTATAACATTGTCTGTGTGCAGGAGGAAGAATTAGACGGTAAATTTCACCCTTCAGTTTACCGTCTTTGTAATTATGCATGAGATTCCATGAAAATGGTTCTGAAAACATTTTGCCTGATTAGTCAGCTCATAAACCCCAATCCAATTATTCACAATAATGTGTAGGCACAAGGCAGTGTTCGCTCAATCCCTTACCTTGTTGAGTTGTTCCCCTTCCCTTCCCCCTTCTCCCTCATTTTGAGATTATTTACCCCCTTTGATGACAAACTGAAGCAGTTGCTATTCCCCTCTGTTGCCCTTAGGCAATTTATAGACCCAATGAGTCTCTCATTGTTTGGATGGGGGGAGGTTGTAGGGTAAGGGGGTTAGGGAGGCATTCCCCCATTCAGAAATAATGCAGCTACTTCGCTATTTCCAACCATTTAATTCCTTTACATAAGCACAGTGTGTAGGCTCACACGTGCTTGTTTGAAGTGTTATAGTATCATACAAGGGTACATAATGCATACACGCATTATGTATCTCTGCATAAATATCTACTGCACGCATATCAATGGAGCAAGTATTGTACCTTTCCTTGAGTCGACTACATACTTACATAGGAGCCGAGTAAGAAATCGAGTGTATTGAACTTTCATGCTCAGCTCATGGGGGCCACTTTTTCGGTTGCCGGTCATTGCATAAATCATAAATGTACAAGGTACACTTTTACATCACACAAATGAACGTTCATGTTTTACAAAAAAGTCCCCACCATTTCTACTGTACTGCAAAATGGAGGTAACAACTGGAAATTAAGCCGCACAAGGGCCATCAAAAAAATTCCGAACTTCATGTCCTGTGTTCTTGTGATGCACTTCAACTTTTCTTGAGAGCAGGTGTGTAGCCTAATGCATGGGTGTTTGCATACAATTAAGGACCTACATGTGCATATGACTCTAACTGTGCTCTCATGCATATAGTATTTAACTTAAAACTTCTGTACAGAACACGGACATGGCCTAAATTATCGGTTTGCCTGCATTACAGACCTATACAAAACTTACAATTAATAACTGCAGTTCAATGAAATAAAAGAATGGTTTCAATAAAAAACATTTTGGAGACAGCAATGAGAAGAAACAAAATAACACAAGGCAAACTATTTCACTTTTTCTTACAAGAAATTAGTATTGTCACTTTGGAATTCTTGTTCTCCGTATTGTCTCGCAAAAAAATTGTCATGATGACGATAATTTTCGATATATCGCCCAACGCTTCGTCATCATCTATATATGTTTGTTTTTGTTTTCAAAGATGACCTGGATGAGGTTCAGCCAAGTAAGGATAGACCCAGCCCAGGCAGACCTTGCTAAACAGTTTGCTGAAATATTTATCAACAAACCAGAGAATATTAGCCAGTTGTTAGCATTACTAGAGGTAACAGAAGGTCTAATGATTATATGCATCCACAACATTAGGCTGGTCCTTAATTGTACAATTTTTTGTTGAGGATAGTCCTCAATACCTTATGATGTGATGTGGAATATTGTAGGAAAACATGCATAAAAGTGTCCACGAAAAAGGTGTCCCGTAGTGTAGTGTATTGTTAGATAACATTAGGCCAATCACTCCTCTTCATCTTCTTTTTACAGATCTGCGTACCGAAGCTTTTGCTGGAGTGATTGGCCTAATGTTATCTAACAATACACTACACTACGGGACACCTTTTTCGTGGACACTTTTATTGCATGTTTTCCTACAATATTCCAACATCACATCATAAGGTATTGAGGACTATCCTAACAAAAAATTGTACAATTAAGGACCAGCCTAATGTTGTGGATGCATATAATCATTAGACCTTCTGTTACCTCTAGTAATGCTAACAACTGGCTAATATTCTCTGGTTTGTTGATAAATATTTCAGCAAACTGTTTAGCAAGGTCTGCCTGGGCTGGGTCTATCCTTCTTGGCTGAACCTCATCCAGGTCATCTTTGAAAACAAAAACAAACATATATAGATGATGACGAGCGTTGGGCGATATATCGAAAATTATCGTCATCATGACAATTTTTTTGCGAGACAATACGGAGAACAAGAATTCCAAAGTGACAATACTAATTTCTTGTAAGAAAAAGTGAAATAGTTTGCCTTGTGTTATTTTGTTTCTTCTCATTGCTGTCTCCAAAATGTTTTTTATTGAAACCATTCTTTTATTTCATTGAACTGCAGTTATTAATTGTAAGTTTTGTATAGGTCTGTAATGCAGGCAAACCGATAATTTAGGCCATGTCCGTGTTCTGTACAGAAGTTTTAAGTTAAATACTATATGCATGAGAGCACAGTTAGAGTCATATGTACATGTAGGTCCTTAATTGTATGCAAACACCCATGCATTAGGCTACACACCTGCTCTCAAGAAAAGTTGAAGTACATCGCAAGAACACAGGACATGAAGTTCAGAATTTTTTTGATGGCCCTTGTGCGGTTTAATTTCCAGTTGTTACCTCCATTTTGCAGTACAGTAGAAATGGTGGGGACTTTTTTGTAAAACATGAACGTTCATTTGTGTGATGTAAAAGTGTACCTTGTACATTTATGATTTATGCAATGACTGGCGACCGAAAAAGTGGCCCCCATGAGCCGAGCATGAAATTTCAATACACTCGATTTCTTACTCGACTCCTATGTAAGTATGTAGTCGACTCAAGGAAAGGTACAATACTTGCTCCATTGATTTGCGTGCAGTAGATATTTAAGCAGAGATACATAATGCGTGTATGCATTATGTACCCTTGTATGATACTATAACACTTCAAGCAAGCACGTGTGAGCCTACACACTGTGTTTATGTATAGGTACTAAATGGTTGGAAATAGCGAAGTAACTGCATTATTTCTGAATGGGGGAATGCCTCCCTTACCCCCTTACCCCACAACCTCCCCCCATCCAAACAATGAGAGACTCACTGGGTCTATAAATTGCCTAAGGGCAACAGAGGGGAATAGCAACTGCTTCAGTTTGTCATCAAAGGGGGTAAATAATCTCAAAATGAGGGAGAAGGGGGAAGGGAAGGGGAACAACTCAACAAGGTAAGGGTTGAGGAACACTGCCTTGTACCTACACATGACTGTGACTAGAAAGATTGGGGTAGATGAGCTGACTAATTATGCAAAATGTTTTCAGAACCATTTTCATGGAATCTCATGCATAATTACAAAGACGGTAAACTGAAGGGTGAAATTTACCGTCTAATTCTTCCTCCTGCACACAGACAATGTTATAAATGGTGTCTAGGGCATAGCCAGTTATTTCAGCATCGCTGTTATCAGTTTGCAGAACATGAATCAGTATGTCCATGGCTTGTGTCCCGACCTCCAGTCGAAATGTCTGCCAAGGAGAGACAACAGAGATCAATAAAAAGACTGTAAGACTGATAATCAACTATGCTTTAATCAACTGTATGTACACCTTGAATATTAAAGATGTCATGCAACTCCTTAATAAGATTTTTTGTGTTATGTTGTACCACAGGGTGACTGTCAGTGTTGAAAGATCAGTAAAAGTCCGGTCTACATGATCATACATTTACATAACATAACATAACATAACATAACAGGTTAAAGGGCAAAGGAGGGCTAAGGCCTCATAAGATGCCCTGAAGTCCATACAACCTTAACTGAAAACAAACAACCAACCAACACCAAACGAGCCCAGCACAAATTAGATCCTACCACAGTTATGAAAGAACTTAGCAATGTTAACCTTAAAGCAGTGCACAGACGTAGAGTTAACTACCCACTCAGGCAGATTATTCCACTCGTTAACAACTCTATGAGAGAAGCTGAACTTCCTAATGTCGAGCCTTGCAAAACACTTAACTAGCTTCTTACAATGGCCTCGAACCCGAGAATTACTTTGAACCCTTAAATAATTGCAAGATGACAAAAGATTCCTTTCAGAGAGAAATTTGTACACCTGAAGCATGTCCCCCTTAATCCTTCTCAACTCCAGAGTGGTAAGCCCAAGATGCTTAAGTCTAACATGATAAGGTAGGTGTTTCACCTTTTTTTGGTCAAAAACACCAGCATACATCTGTATGACAATGAAAGTAGACAAATATATAAATGCAGGACTGCTTTCCCAACAAATCTGAACAATGTCCAACATTTATGAAGGTGTTCAAACTTTTAGGTGCATGTTTCATCTTCCCAACAAGTGTTCAAACATTTGTATGACGAGGTTCATGGACAAATGTGGGATCGTGCAGATGGGCCTTAAACTTCACCACCAACTCAGTAATGTCTTCACCAAAGTCAGTATCTGACTTCACATACCACAGCATTAAACTCAAATAGTATATGAGCCCAAAGATATTTAGATAATCCCCCAACTTGCCTTCTATTCAATCCCCAAATAAAAAAGCATTCTGCAACTAACATGCTAATACCATGCTAGTACCCTTCTCAAAAATTTCTTTTATTGCCACTTTACCCCATCCCCCACTTTCAAACCTCTCCTTTTACCAATGGTGCTGAGACAACTTGCATATTAAGCATAAGAACACATATGACACAATCTTTGTTTTGAGAACCATGATAAATTATACTGTATATTACTATTGTGGCCCACATGAAAGACTCCCAGCACATTCTCCACAACTCTAGCCTGTTTTCTTTAAAAGGGCTATTACATTGTCCCAAGCATACTGAGGAATATCCCTACATGTTGAAATACAGTTGGTGGCTGCACTTTGACTTTAATTCAAACAATATTAGCTTCTCTCTGGTTGGTCAATGACTACTTGTGCAGTCAGTTGTGCTGCAATTGAAGCTCACACACAGCAGTGTGTGGATATGGTCTTCAGTAATTTAAACTCTGCACAGACTACTGTAGCTTTGTCTGGGAGGTGTACTAGACACATGAGGCTAGAATTCAATAGGGGGATTTAGCCATCAGGCGACTTAATACGTCTATATTTTTCACCCGGGAAAATGGCCTTTTCCCGGGGAACTTTGGCTAAACGAGCCTATTGAATTTTAGCGGCATGAGATGTGTTTTGCTTAAACTGGAGGAGGGGCTAGAAGTAAATTTAATGGGGAGATTGAGTCAAAATGCCCAATCTATGGACTTTTGAATGAGCTACATGTGGAGTTTGCACTCCTTCTTAAGTGCAATTGAATAGAGCAAAATCTTTATTGCTGTGGTCCAGGGCCCACTTAGGACCCTGGGAGGTCTTGGATTTCAGTGATTTCAGAGATTTGCGATACCATGAGTGCCATTAAACATCAATCAAGGCTAACTTTAGTATCCTTTTCCTTATTGTTGTCCTTCACATGGTATCAATTTCCGAAGAAAGTGAACCCACTTTTTGGTTTCCAGAGGGAAAATCTATGTTTTCATTTCCACCAACCAGGCAAAAAATTAAGGGTAATGCAGATTGAAAGTTGTCAGTAGTTATGGTGTGCATGCTATTTTCAGCAGGGAATTAGTATCAGTACTTCCTTTGTTTGTTCCATACACAGTACATTACAGGAAGTCCTTGTCTAAGACCTTGACCATCTCAGAGATTCTTTTTTTTCCACTAAATGAAGAAGGCCTGAGCAAATCCAGCATGTACAGTATACTATATTATTTTTCAAATATCAATACCAGGGTTTCCCCTGGGTTTCAGAGAGTGTGAGGTGGTATTAGTTCATGGGGGTAATATGATGCCAGCTTTGGCACCATCAGTGAGTGAGAACTATCAATACTTCCATAGCTAGTACAGTACAGGTGGCAAGTATACCAAATTTCTGTGAGGTGGTGGCCAAAAACTGTGAGGTGGCCGCCTCACAAAAACAATGCCAGGGGAAACCCTGAATACCATTGAAATTGAATAGATACTGCTTCCTCACTTCTTTTCTTCCCTTTCCAAGCAAATGTTTTGAGTTGGGAAGTGACAGATGAAGATACAGGTGGCACGACCTTTCAGGAAACATTTCTACGGTTTTTTTTCTATTTTCTCCCTCAACATCACTATGTCAAATACACATATCATTGCATCAACAAACACTCACATACTTGAATCAACTTAGACTCAAGCTATATGACTTAAGATTTCTACAAACACTCTTAAGACAAACACTTAACTACATTTTGTCAATTAATGACATGGACTTTACCTTCGACAGGGCTTTGAGTGCACGGACAGCATCTCTACGATCATCAAGAAGTGTTGAGGATCTGACTCTGTCGCAGAGTTTTCCAATCTGTAAATATCAAAATGTGGGGATTTTTGAAGGAAGAGTTCAAACATTTGCTATTTCAAAAAGAACATACAAAATTGTGATGAAGAGTCTATCCAGCTTTTCACACCAACAATCAAATTTTGTGTAAAGCAAATTGGATGTACCATTTTTGGTCAATGACCTAAAATTTCTAACTTCGACAGAGGCCAACTTTATACCATGTACAGTAGAGCAAATAACTAATTATATACCATATGTTCCCTTGTGTCGTTCAGTTGGAGCACATCTGTGTGATGGAAAATCATGGAAGCTGCACTACTGTATACACACCTCACATTTCAATGATCTGCACACATACACAATTAACACGTACTAACCACTAATAATTTCAAAAAACAGAACTTCACAAAATATGCTTAGAGTCAGGTAAGAGCTACTTAGAGAGTAAGATTTCCATGGTTTCATTACACTGAAATAGTATTTCCCTACAAATGCAACTTTATATGTGATCTACTTTGGCAAGATACAAAGCAAAGAGTCAATGTAACTAACGTCACTGTAAACAAACTGTACCTTTCATGAATACCTGAATGAAGTTGAATCATGAATACTTGAATTGATATCATCTTGTCAAGCTTGATGTACATCAAGGTTGTACAGTACACAAACAGGCAAGAGTTCTGCATTCAATTAGTCCTGCATTATCACTAGTTCAGACAGTAGCTCTGAGGTGGCACCCTTGCCCAGCCTTTCAAGATTAAGTACTTAAAGAATAAAGACCTTGACAATACTATCTTACACTGGATGGAGAGACTGAGCAGTCCTAGGAAAAGCAAATTCAAGTAAATTTAATTAGCACAAAACAGTACACTACATGCCAACCAATGGTGGCACTCCACTTAGTATCAGCCACGCAATTCTCTTGGCCATTATGAAAATCACCTGTGCACTTTGCAAGCTTTCCAGTCTGGCAGACGGATGACTAACCTTTCCAACCCCACAATTAAAGTTACGAATTTTTCTTCTTCTTTGAGGCCTTGAAGGGCAGTTGTAAGCGACCACAAGTGTGGAAACAGCCCAAATGGCTTATAAATTACAACTTCACGTCGGGTGGCTAACCAACTCAACAACTTAGATCAAACTTGGTTTCTTTTGAATTTGAAAAGCCAGTTCAGATGGGAAAACAGTAGAATGCCTTCGGATGAAAAATCCATTTTACTGTACTTTGACCCGGCTGGGGATCAAACCCCAAACCTCCCGACCTGGTTGCCAAACTTCATTGCTTCATATGCCACCAACTTTATCCACTTGGCCACAGCACCAAATATTGCAGCTTATGTGTAATTTTGTATTGGCCAAGAATAAGTCCCATATTAATACACTTTTTTTTTCATCAGACAACAGTCAGACAATAACACAGTTAGTATAAAATTTCATTGCAATACTGGTAAAATCAGAAAACATGGCCTACTACTACCTACATAGAATCTTGGCCATACACAAGATGAAAACATTTCATCATTGATCAACTGATTAAACCATCAGCTCATTTTGCCTTACTATAATATAGGCCTATCTTGATCTGTTTTCATGGTAAACATCTCAAGTTTTATTAGTGTAAGACAAAGAAAACATGGGACAAACTGAACCTCCACTAAAAATGGTTCAAGTTTCCCAGTATGTCAAGTCTGAACCTTTTTCAAGGGTGGTAAGCAGGGCTCAATTTATGATTTTTTTTCTTCATGCACTGGTGCATGTAGGTCAACAAAACTACATGCATAGCAAAATTTCTATATGCACCAAACAATCTTAAAATCAGAAATACCAGAAGTTGGGAGGCATGGTTCACGATTTGATAGTATTTCAAACATGTTGTCAAGGTCAAATAAAGTTGATGCATAAACTTTAATCCAACCGTGAGCAAAAATCGGACACGTGTGATGTGATGCCGTACATGCCCCCACACTGCATGCTTTAGCAGTACAAACATGCGACATGGTTTTGCAACTGTCAGCAATTTGCAAGTGTACAGAAGGGTTTCACTGTGTCATGTGATTATGCATCTCTTTGGTTTTGAAAGGGCAAGATCATGCGGCTCTAGTGGTTTTAAAGGGCATGTGTCCATGACTCACAGTAGTTTCTATGGTTATGCCATGCGCGTGTGCTGTAAATATGTTTACTGCATGTGTGTTTTGCTCTTCAGTGCCTGGGAATCCCACTTGCATGACATCATATGAAATCCCTCTCCAGCGCAAAGAAACATGGAAGCACATATATGTGCTTCCATGTTTCTTTGCGCTGGAGAGATAATTAATTATCGCCCAGCGAGTGAACACCACATGCGCACGTTTTTTTACCCCTTTCCTTGACATGTTCCACAAGACCCGTACCAGCTCATTTCTATTTTCCCACATTGGAGGGTACTACTTTTACGATAGAGGTTTATGTATAAATATTTCCTCCTTCGGCAGGCAAGAAATGAACTTTCAAGGATGGCATGAACATTGCTAGCCCTCAATCAGGGCCTAGTATACTACGCTCCGTAAGACTACACTCCGAATACACGGAGCAAAGTGCCAATGGAGCGTAGTGTGTAGGGCCTGATTGAGGACTAGAACATTGCCTACATTTTGATACAAATGGAGACCAACATTTTCAAACAGTTGGACCAGCCAGTCACATAGATATAGTCCTAATGTTGTAGGTGCGTACTGCAAGAAAATTTGGGTACACGTACAACCAAGCACTACCATTTCTACACATAATGTTTATAAGCCTAACAAGTGACAAAGCATTGAAATGTTCCTGTTCGCGGAACTAGTGTATACCGTTTCTGCACCCGAAGGTTGAGAAGACGGGGCATTTCCTCCAAACGCTCTGGTAAATATACTCATATCTCCTGTCGGAAACCAAGATATCTTTACTAAACAATGGCACCGCTACTGACACCACAGTGTCATCAAAATACCTTCCTGGGAGCTAAAAAGTATAATTTCAGGGTATTACTGGCACACAGCTTGATAGACGTGGCTCAAATTTGTGTGGAAGGTGGCATGCATATTCATATTTCATTTCGACGTCACTGCAGTACTTTATGCAAAGTATGGATCATGGAACGCCAAAGTTGTCACTGTTTCTACCGCGATATTTTGATACCTTCTGTTTACTTTGTTACCAGTCCAAATACCACTAAGAAATAGGGTTGTTGCGATATGAAATTTTCGATATCGATATCGCAAAAACTTTTCCTTCAATTCCCAAACGATATCGCGATATCGAGCCACCATGTCAAATGTTTTTGGTTCCGGCCACTTCATAGTGGCCGCGATAGTGCTACGAACCTCAGCATGGCCGCCTCAAAGCCGAAAAATTTGTGACCAAATGACTGCCCTACGTAGCAGCGGGGTACGGTACCGTAAAAATTTTCCTGAACACTGTGTACCGTTATTTTCTGCTGCGACTTGCTGACAAAGCCAAAAATACCGAATACGAAAAAAGATGAGAGCCTAGTATGCATTAGTGGTGAACAGATCACCGGTTTGGGCCTGTGATCTGCCGTTCGGCGTCAGAAATAAGAGCCAAGTCTAACTGGCAATTTGAACCCCAAAACCCTCAAATTAGATCGTATTTAGAGAGGCTTGGCATTCGGAATATGTCCAGAAAAAATCGTTTTGTTTCATTTCTTAACAAAAATTACTGATAAACGAAACAAATATTACTAAAAAATACCAATCAAAGAAATTTAATACTTCACAGGGTCCCGGCTGTAACTTTCCCAGATTATTTTAGGGACATCTTCTAGCACGTTAATTTCGACCAATCGCAAGCCAAAACAGTTTGAGGTCCTTTTGCATCTATTCTAAGGGTTTGGAAGCTTCCCTTATCGTGCACGTGTTACAGTAAATGTTGCGGAACTTCCCTTGAAATGCCACGTGTATTGTGTACTGTACATGCATGTTTTTACAGCAAGCATGTCACTAGAACTAAAGCAGCATCTCCCTGCACGCAGAGCGAGGAATATACGGCTCGGTCTGATCTTAGTACACTCAAGAATGACGTACGTAAACCCTTCACCCATCCAATCTGGCGATGTGTAGTATTGCCTTTGCGAAAGTCTCTATGATGCTATTCGGTAGGCTGCTGTTCTCCGTACGTAGCCCTGCGGTTAAAATTTGGCCACCCTTCAATCTATCGTAACTTCGCACGAGTGCCATTTTGGTGCTTACTAGTTTTAATATAATGGCTCGGGCCGTAACTTTTCCTGAACATTTATAGTATTAATAGCCCTATCTTAGAACATAACACATGACACTCGGTTGATTTACATTATAGTGACAAATTTAAACCATTAATCGAGGTGTCTGCAATTCAGGTACACTTGAGATGTTTAGTACAGTATAGGCTAGGCCTACTACTTTTGACTATCGGCCCTCTTGCGCTCATGCCAGCCTACTAAATGTGACAACTGTTTTTGTACAACATCGTAGGTCTATATCCAGAAGCAATTGTTATTTATCTCATACTCATGGCCGTACGGGCCGGGGCTGTGGGACGGCCGCCCCCCCCCCCCAAATGCCAGAAGTGACAAAATCGGGCAGATATTTTGACTCAGTCGGCGGGCGGAAAATTGGACAGTTGCATTAGGTGATTTAGGTCTGAGTCGTGCAAAAATCACCGCCCTCCCTTAGAAAAACAGTCCCGTACGGCCATGCTAATACTGACAAGCATGGGGAGTGGAATGACTGCAAACGTAATTTCATGAATACTGTAAACTGTTGGTGTTTTTATTCTTCTCTCTGAAGGGGCGGGGGAATGAGATACGGAAAAATTTCATGTTTTATGAAACATTTGAACAATTTAACTGGTTGACGTTTTGGTTAACAGAAACTTGGATGTAGTCCCAGGCGGCTGCTTTTCGGCAGTTTACTCGAACCAATTAGGCTATTGAACAGCCAATAGCTGACACCAGAATCTTGTCATCAAGCTTCTACGTAACGATGACCTTGCGATGTTTTTCACGGACAGTGAGCACAAATGATTCGCTTGGGAAGTGGGTTCTAAGCTCAGTTTATATAGCCTACTGAACAATGAGTGTGGTAACATGACCGGATTATTTTACTTACTTTTTTAAGTTGGGATTTAATCAAAAAGAACAATGAAGAAGTCATTAATTGGGAATGATTTTTTCTTGAGCAACGTTTTTAAGGAGTTGGGATGTAAATTTGGAAACGGGTTACAGAATTCGTCGAGAGCGTCGGTTAGTCGGTTACCCGTGCAACACTTCACTCGGTCCCTCCACTCGTAACTCACGATGTACAGTAGGTACATACTGTACAAACATTTTACACTTCAACTATGCAGTGCAGCTATCCCGTGTTAGTGTGGGAACACTCGACATGCTTGCTCTTTGGGTCACTTTATCTGGCGTGCGATCTTGCAGGTTTATTAACTGAATCTTCTGCATTAATATGGCTCTTTTTTATGCTCATGTTAAAAAAGTAAAGCAAAACTTAATTTGACAACCTGTCAAGTTATTCTACGCCGCTCTTGAAGTTTATGGGGGTGTTTCATGCATGGATTTTCACGATATCGTTTAGGCGTTGTCATAAACGATATCAAGAGCAAAATCCCATATCGATATTTTTTGCCGATATCGTCATATCGTAACAACCCTACTAAGAAACTTTGAAACAAAACACCACATGGGCAGTGGCGCCGCCAGGGTTTGGTGATTGGGGGGGCATAACAGATGATGTCATAATGCCACCTCAGTTTTCCCCCAAGTCTGCATAAATTGTACCATTTTGTGTGTCCCTGCGAATGTACACAGCAATGTGGAGTCCTTTTTGGCACTACATATAGGTGCCGTCCTGGGGGAGGGGTCTTAGGGGAGGGGGTGTCCCCCTCCCCTTCGAGAAATTTTTGTTAATTTAAGGTTGCCTAGATGCAAAATGGTGCTATCTTTGGAGTATTTTTGGAAGTGATCTTATATGATTGGGAAATATCCTTATTTAGTGAATTCTAATTTTTGGTTAGGAGAAAGAAGAGAGTGTGCGTCCCTGCGATGGTACACAGCAATGTGGAATCCTTTTTGTCACTACATAAAGGTGCCGTCCTGGGGGAGGGGTCCTAGGGGAGGAGGTATCCCCCTCCCCTTCGAGAAATTTTTGTTAATTTAAGGTTGCCTAGATGCAAAATGGTGCTATCTTTGGAGTATTTTTGGAAGTGATCTTATATGATTGGGAAATATCCTTATTTAGTGAATTCTAATTTTTGGTTAGGAGAAAGAAGAGAGTGTGCGTCCCTGCGATGGTACACAGCAGTGTGGAATCCTTTTTGTCACTACATAAAGGTACCGTCCTGGGGGAGGGGTCTAAGGGGAGGGGGTGAGAAATTTTGGTAATTTAAAGTTGCTTAGATGCAAAATGGTGCTATCTTTAGGATATTTTTGCATGGCTGGAAAATATCCATTATTTGTGAATTCTAATTTTTGGTTAGGTGAAAATGGAGTGTGTTGTCTTAGAGGAGGTATGTTGTCAACAAACCTCGCCAAGCCCCCCTTTTGGCAAGGCTTTAATGCCTACTACTCAGGTAAAGTGTTTTACGACAAAATACGTGGGTGGAGTCTACAGAAACATTCTTGGACTATTACGAAAATTTTCCTTTGTCTCATTGTGCATTATAAAAGGGTATCTAATACTGACAGACACCTGTATAGTGCCTCCTGGAAGCTCTGGATTAATTACATAAAATTATACATATATTGAAAAATGTATAACGGCAAATACGCACTTTCAACCTTCCACATCATGCTACAAATTAGACTGAAAGATCCCATATGCCCCTACAGATGTTGGGGATGTACTTCTGTTTTGCGGAAAAGTGTTGTGATCAGAACAGTTGCATGTGTTATAACCTTAATAATGGTCATGATTTGGAGTGAAAAAAGTGATGACTGCGCGTGAAGCGAAATTTTTTATTAAATATGATAACCATGACAAAACCTACATTCATGCTCTGCATCGAGACACTTTCAATTCCCCAACAAACCTATTTGCCAGTCACAAAGCCAGTCCAAGTTTACCTGAGAATTCGTAAACAGCTTTCAGCTTCTGTTGCTGTGCTTCTGTGGGAGTTACTTCCGGAAATTGTTGATAATTAGAAAAATATTGAGGTAAGGTGTGAAGCGCGCGGAGCGCGCGAAAATTTTGAAAGGTTGCGAAAAGATTTGCGATAATTCTGATAGTTTGAGAACCATTTGTGATGGAAAATGGTTACAATAGATCTATCACTTGGTTTAAAACACACCTCACCCTACCCCATACAGAAATCTATAGCTTAAACGCCTTTTGGGATCATTTTAAAATTTTCAAAAAAAATTCTGAAATCGATTGGGGGGCACGCCCCCCCCCCCCCCCCCATGCCCCCCCCGTGCCGGCGCCACTGCACATGGGAACAATGAAACCTAAGCATATCCTGATCCGGTGTGGGTCCCCGAATTGAGAAAACAGTGTTACCCTTTGTGATAAGCTGATTATCATTTTTGGTTTCCCGAAAGGGAAAACTTGGGAGCCGCGCTCTTGCAAAAACTTGAGAGGGACCGCGGATTGCAAAGTCGGAAATGGCTATACCGTACCACACGAATTGCAACCTCTTGAAGTAGTCCCTAAAATTTTGTTTGGGTTCCGGCAATTTCCATCCTGTAGTGAGAGAGCGGCGGATCCGGCAGGCAAGGTACTGAATTGTGTGTGTTTAGGGGGGGGGGATAGTTTAACATTCCAGGGGCCGCATTTTTTCAGGAAGAGATGGAGATACAAGCTAGAGAGGATCCAGCGGGGGAAGGCGACGACCAGACCCCCTGAAATTTCCAGATGTGCCCTTTCTGAAAGTTGAAATTTTCTAGTACAAGCAAAACGATTGCATGAAACGGAATTGAATTAGAAGAAAGATTCAGGCTCAAGTTCGATATGAACGACCAAACTTCGGCGCGCTTCCCGCGCTATAGAAAATCATTGATTGCATTTCGAATAGCTGCATAGAACCCCTACCAGGAAATCTTCAGCTACGTAGCCAGTATATACGGTGATCTCTGTAAATTCAGGAATTTCACCCTCAGTCCAGATGGGTTCAAAGTTTCTGAACGTATTGACGTAGGCCTACTGGTACCGAAACTACAACAAAGGTCTGGCCGTTTGTCGGACAGACGATGGAAGGAGTACCATGCATGTTATCTTCATAGCAGAGTCCGTTGCCGCGACAGTTAACTGATGTACTATGCTCCCAGTGCCATAGCTAGGGTCATATGTTTGGGGGTGAAGGTCCCAAATTCCGACTGGATGGATGTTTTTGCTAACTGAATGGCGGGGGGTAAATTGCACCTTTTTATGCGCCCCGCGTTTCTATACAGCAGTGGGGATCCTTCCTTTGTCACTATAAAGGTGCCCTCCTGGGGGAGGGGTCTTGGGAAATTTTTGTTAATTTAAGGTTGATTATAGATGCAAAATGGTGTTATCTTTGGGATATGTTTGGAGCTGATCATGTATGGCTGCAAAATGTCCATAATTTAGTGAATTCTAATTTTTGGTTAGGTGAAAGCAGAGAGTATGTTGTCTAAGAGAAGAATACGTTGTCAACAAACCTCCTGAAGCCCCCTCCCCCTTTGGCTACTTTGCTGCCTTCTTTTCGGGGAGTTTTTACACAAAAATACTTGCATGGAGTCAACAGAAACTTTCTTGGGCAATTTACGAAAATTTTTCTTTCCTTCATTGTGCATTATAAAGGGCATCTAAGGCTGGCAGATACTTGTATAGGACCTCCTGGAACTATGGATCCATTATATAAAAAATGGGGGCAATGACATAATGCTTTTTAACTGACACCCAAATGATAATATAGAGTATGACGCCAAGCACTTTACATCATCTATGGTATTTTTACTAATTTTGAACGAAAATCCAGACGAACAGCCTCCAGCATACAATGGGGGTATAGGCTCAGGAAGGTGATATTAGACCTCCCTGATATAGGTATAGAAAAATGGGTGAAGGACTAACAAGCGCATTTCAAAATGCATTTTTGTCGCAAGTGTATTAACAATCACCATCTATACAGATAATGGCTGCGCTCGAAGAGGTCCTTAAATTTTTTTGAAAAATGTGGGACGTCAACAAAGTACTTTCAACCTTCTACAAAGGTAGTAGTAATTTTTTTAAATTAGACTTTGATGACAAAACCTGCATTCATGCTCTGCATCGATGAACTTGGCAATTCCCCAACAAACCTGTATGACAATCACAAACCAGTCTTTTACATGAGAATTCGTACACAGCTTTCAACTTTTGCTGCTTCTCCGGGAATTGCTACCCGAAGATATTGATAATAAGAACAATATTGAGGTAAGGCTACAGAAGCCCGCGGAGGACGTTAAAATTTTGATAGTTTGCGAAGGATTTGCGAAAATTCTGATAGTTTGAGAACCGTTTGTGATAGAAAGTGATTAAACTAGATCCATGACTCGGTCGAAAACACACCCCACCCTATCCTCTACAGAAATCTGTAGCTTAAACGCCTTTTGGGATCATTTTAAAATTTTCAAAAAATATCTGAAATCGATTGGGGGCACGGCATCCAGCATGCCCCCCCCCGTGCAGGGGTCACTTCGCTCACCTCAGCCAGCCCATTTTCCCTCCTCTTCCCATCCTCGTCCTTGCCGCATCCTCACTTTTGGAGGATTCACTTAAAATAAATGTGCCCCTTCGGCTTAAGAGTATGGAGACACATTTCAGGCGGCGGCAGGTGTAGGCCTATCTCGTGATTTTTTTCCTCGTTGGCCAAAACAATATGACAGGAATTTTGTTCTGAAAAAAGGCCTTATTTACTTAGGGAGTTACCGACCCTAGATCCCCACTTCATACGCCTATGTCTTATACGATGCTCCCAACCTTCTGAAAAAATCCTGGCTATAAACACGCTATATTTTCACATATGATTAGTGTTGTATGCCTCGAGGCCGAGAACTAAGTCCTCGGCCTAGGTAACGCATGTTTCAGCCTCGATTTTGAAGTCTAGTAATGTCTCGGTGTTTCTGCTCGAGATTGGAATGAGGCATGGAATAAAACTTGATCACTTTCATCTTACAAGATTTCAAAAATTTTGCCTACATCGTTCATCGCAATGATCAGAATGGGCCTGGTGCAAAGGTGGAATTAACCGGGGGCCAGGCGCTGCTTGGCCCTCGTTTTCAACCAAAAAGCCCCCGTTGACCCTAAAAAAAATGCTCGAATTGTAAGTTGTGTGGAAAGTCTTCAATAAAGTTAACAGAAATAACATTTATTGCAACAAATAACGACAAAAGTGAAAAATTTCATATATTTGAGTGACGACTGGCAACGAAAAGTTAACTGTTCAGTTTAAGCAGTAGAACTATTCATTTCATTTTGACAATAGGTCATTAAATCCTAGTAGATCTCAGTTATTATAATAGATATTTTGAAGAGAAAAGCAAGATTACCATCGGAAATGAACATTGCCTCAAAGTGTTTGAAGAATTTGGGTCTCCTTCCTACAGTCCTAACAGACCCCTGGTAAAATTGATGAACACTACATGGTGACTTCTCACAACAATTTCGAAACAAAAATATGAAGTATAGGCTGAAAATGTGTGCCGCTTTTAATTACTCACAATTAAGGTATGGATCCTGAGATATTTGACGGAGTACGAATGAATGAGCTTAATCGGTTGGAAGAACATTCGACTTTAATGTAGTTGTGTATGATGAATTAACCAAACAGGTAAACGACGACGATGGTAAAGTCAAAGTTGACTGTTGAGATTCTAACAATATTGTAACCGGTTGGTAAGGCGTTCATTACAGAGATTCACTGATACAAAGTATGTAAACTTAAGTAGTAACCATTTCTCATTTATTTCTGACATCAAAATGATCACTATAAATTACCAGTGTTGTAAATGTCTGAAACTATGGAAAGATAGCAATACTCTACTAAGATATGAATCGAAATGTGAAGCCAAAGGGTTAGTGCATAAGTTTCCTGGCGGGGTTTTTCAAATATCGAAAACAATTTTTGAAAAGTTAGAGGATGGAGAATTTAGCGTACCACATACATTACGATATCATTCACACAGGACTGTCTTTGATTTTAAGTGTTACTTTGTCTCCCAAGAGGAGGGGTCTGGGTCAACGGATAAATTGATATTGGAGTCTAAACACGTTCCTTTGAGTGCAAGTGTTTGTAGTAATGTCCCGGGATTTCTTGAACCACTTTGTTTTCTGTCAAGTATCGATCCACATGATTTGATTCAGAATAATTATAGTCGACTATTTATCTCAAATTGCAAAGAGTAGTCATGCTCCGTTACTCAAACCTTTTGATGAATTGATTTCTTCTATTGAAGATCAAATTGAAAAAGATCAAGAAGAATGTTGTTTTCCCTCCACCAGAAAGGGTGCAAAAACCGCATACTATTCTACTACTACGGTTAATTTGTACATAATAGACATGTCCATGTCAGCAGTAAAAATGCCATATCGGGTAGCAAGTTTTATTGGAGGCTGCATTTCTGTGAGGCGTGGCAAAATAGGTGAAAATCCCCAGGGGAAGGGGGAAGTATCTCCCCACTTTTTGACAGTTACTAGACGACACAGGCGAGGATCCAAGGAGGGGGGCTTTCCCGGCGCCTCAGCCCCCCCCCCCCTTTTCGCCTCATCAACAATAACAACTACGCAAAAATTAGCATAATGTCAATCTAGGAGAATACTGAAGGGGGCTTTCAGCCCGCCCCCCCTTTTCGAAATTTCTGGATCCGCGCCTGCTACATGATTGATGAATTCTACAGTGGGGGTACTTCTCACAGCAATGTCAAAACAAAAATATCAAAAATATGCTTACTAAAGATACCCCACTTTTTCAATCAAAATAATAAATATTTAAAAATGAATGAATGAATGAACGAATGAATGAATGGCCAATACAAAAATCCCCAAGATTTTCAAAAATATTACAAAATGATATCTTCAGATTTATTATTTTTGGTTATCAAATTGATAACTTTTGAATACTGTGGAATATAGTAAACCATTTACTTGAAAATGACCTTGTGTTTCGCACGCAGCCACCATGCATTGCTGTCTTATAATTAACTACATATTAGCTTTAGCGTTATTATTTTACCCAAGCAACTCCTACCACCACACAGTGGCATAGCTAGGTATTTTTTGTGGGGGCAGTGGCGTAGCTAGGTATTTTTTGTGGGGGGGGGGGGGGCAAATCAAAAAAAATTCCGACAGATTATTATCTTGATAGTTGTACGATTCGAAATTCTGAGGACCTTTCTTTTTTTTTTTTTTTTGCTTTTCCGGCAATTTTGAGGCCGACTTTTGATTTTCACGTTGACATATCGATGTGTACGGTAATTCTTCTTAAAAACATAAGAAGCGTTGTAAGTGTTTCAAATGAATTGTTTTTACTTATTTCCGACAGAGACTAGAAATTTCCGACAGAGGCCTTCGGAGGCTTTGCGGGAGGGGCGACCGCCCCCTGCCCCCCTCTAGCTACGCCACAGCCACCACATCATCCTCTCAAACCACAAGCTATAGCCTATCTGCCGGGGAAAGCTCCTGACACTTATTAATAGGAGGAAAGCTCAGTCGGTAGGCAACCGACTGCTGAAAGTGCAAAGTGAATGGAAGATGAAACGGGAAGGAAGGACATTCTAATGTTACTTGGATAATGCAGGTGAAAATATTCTGAACTGTCTCACTGTCTCTAAAATGCTATTTTTCAGCGCTTCGCATGCTTCCATTATTGCCAGTCATCGGTGGGACTAAGGGGATCGGGAAAAGGGGCACTTGCCCCCACTTTTTCCAGAGCTTAAAAATAAAAAAAATGAGCGAAAGGAAGCGAGACCAGAGGAGTTATAACAGAATTTTCAATAGCCTGTTATGATTAAATTTTGCAATGTTAAATGAACACGGCTTGAGATACAGGGGCCCACCTCACAGCCCCTGCTGGGTCCAGCTGGAGACCCCAGTGGGGGCACAGGGGGAATCCCCGAAGCTCTGGGGTATTTAGGAAATTGTAGGCATTAAAATGATGCATTTTAGCTGCAACTTTAAATTACTTTACGTGCATGGGCACTTAACAGACTACAAAAATCATAATTTGACCTTTTTCAGTTATATTCTCACTCCGTATGACCAACAGTCGGCCGGGATTTATAATGCAAAGAGCGTGAGGAAGGAGGGGATAATGGATTATTTTAGGGGTTTCTGGGGCTTTTGAATAGTAAATTTTAGGAATGGGAAACCTAGAACTCAGAGTGGGTGTGCGTGAAAAAATTGTTCTTTTCTATTTTCAGCAATATGAGTAATAGTAAAGCTAAGAAAGGTATCCCCAAGGAGAAGGTATTTACCCTCTCCTCCCTTTAGCTTAGGGCCTATCTCATATCTTATGGTACCGAAAATGGTACTTTCCGTACTTCACATCTTGCATCTAAACAATCTTGCAAAAATGTTAGTAAATTTACACAGCTGGTAATTTTTTTTGGAAAATATCTGGGGGGGGGGGGCTTCACCTCTCCCTTCATGCAGCCATAGGGCATAAGCGGTTTCAATGATAATGGAAGAGTTTGTACGAAGCTATGATAAGCGAGATGTATTACATTAAGTAACCCCGAGTGATGAGATAGCATTTGAGACATTTAATTGTAGCCTATTGTATTTCTTTAGTATTGAGTGCAGTATTGTTCATTACATGAATGATTTTCCTACTTTCCTCGGATGCTTGTTCTTTCCATAGAGCAGGATATAAAAACCTGTACCCTGCTCTATGGTTCTTCCTTTCATGTTTCATATTTATCGAATGTCTGGGACAAGTGCCTCTCAACTTTTTTTTAGTATAAAGAAGGTAGTGTCGAGTTTAAAGGTTATAAATTACATGATACTTCAAAAAATCAATGAAATGTTTTATGAGTGCTTTTTACATGGACATGGCCCGGGGCATTGGCAGAAAAAGTGCCCCGGAAGTAACTTTCATTGAAGGCTGCATCTTGGAAAGTACGAACGCCAAAGGTGGATGGCTGGAGGCTGAGGGTCCTCCCCGAATAATTTTTCTTAAAGAGACGGCTTTTTGCAGTCATTCTGGACCATTTCTTGAGAAAATCCTGCTTCTCGATCCCGGATGTAATAAGAAATGTTAATGAAATGTTTTTCTTATGATGAACGCAAATTTTAGATAGTAATCGTCAGTCTATTTGCTGAGGATGTTGGTATGTTGTGGGGAAATGAACAGCGTGAAGAGGTGTAGAGAGGGTTTTGGAAATAGTAATCTACTCAAGCTGTCCTACAGGAAGTTATAACGAGTCATTTTCACCAGTTTTCTTACACGCAGAAGTACAACAGTATACTATTGAGACAGCAATTTAAATTAGGCTCATGCGAAGCTGCCTGAAAAGTTTTATTGAAAATTGCAATTCCCTATACATGCATGGAGGGTTGGGAATTTGTTTGCGAGGACCATGGTACATTTAATGATGTTCCTTAGTTCTGTCAGTGACCCTCATTTTGGAGCTTCAAGTCACAATAGTGTGGCTCGTAGGAGTATGTCTTGAAAAAAATTACTGTGCCAAACAAAATTTTCAATTGTATTTAGTTAGTTTTCTGTGTGAGTGCATGTGAAGCCCTCCTAGAAAAATCTTTCTAGCATTATTATGGTACTTCATATTAAAGTTTTCCCTCATTTAAAATTGCAAAAATTAATCATAATAGACTATGGAAAATTCTCTTACAATTTCTTTGATCACACTTAATTTCACTCATTTTTTTAATTATTTTATTATTTTTTAATAATCCCTGCCTATGGTCAAACACATTTTATCTCGGATAAGTTTCAAATTCTGAATCATAATTTATTAAAATAATGTTTAGATGCAACTTACATAGCCTAGCTGTGAAGTGCAACTTCCTGCAATGATTTTGGAGTAATATTTGGCACAAGTTCCATTGGTTTGCCTTGTGCCGAATGTTAACGGTATGACGTACTTTCTTCACCCCCATCACGTCAAAGAGAAGTTACGACAGTGGCATTTGCATCTTAACCAACAAGTAAAAAGAATTCATAAAAGTGGAGGAATTTCCCCTCTAAAGACACCTCTTTCTCTGACATCCAGCCAAAAGAAAGAAAGAAAAAAAAAACACCAAAAATTAACTGAAGTTCAACATAAATTTTTCTTGCTCCGTCAATTTTTTTCTTATCCCATTGAATTTTCGTCGCTACACTTTTCTCAAGCTACCCTGAAAGTGTGCTGTTGTAGTGTGGGATGTATTTTCACTTAAAAAACTTTCCTCCAATGAAAACGATCGGTGGATGTGACGTCAATTGTTCCTTAGAGAAGTCCTAAGCTTAGGATTCTCTATTAGTTCATATGCACAAAGTTCAGTGAGCGCGCGTACGTACGTGTACGTACAGGGTCGGTCTGGTAATACAGTATTCTCTTACGTACCGCCAGGGAGTTACGATCCCTTATCTTGGTGTATGGTATACATATAGGCCTACTGTACATACAGTGTCTGTTCTTTTTCGGCCAAAGCATGCAGCGCACTTAATTTTTTCCCACGAGGTTATGGGCAAATCCGAATTTTCGTGAATTTTGAAAATTGTTTCAAAATAATGGTTAGGGTTAGAATATTGGTTAGGGTCACATTCTCTGGAAATATTTGGCATGTTCTTTCATAATCCGGCATCAGAATTATCAAAAATATAGAGAAACTTTCATTTCGGAAGTAAGGGACGTGACCAATTTCCAAGAAGTTGATTGGTCCATTGACATAATTTGCCTCGTGGGAAAAATTTGCGCATGCAGCGCGCGCAGAGCTGAGCCTGTAGTGCTAGAGCCTAGCAGCTAGCTAGTCGCGCCGCGCCGCGCCACGCCACGCAGGCTAGCTAGCTAGAGTCAAGAGGCGTTACTGTTTAGGGCTGAGATCTTGGTGTCCCTTCAGCCTTCATGGGACTTATCTCCTTTGGCGAGCAGAACTACGTCGGGAGTAACGCTTGGTTTTCGCACGTTGCTTCTTCATCAAATAGTTGAAGTAACTTTTAGGAAAAAAAGTGTTTTCCAAACTTTTCGCACCTTTGGAACACGACGGAAGCCTACAGTAGGCTAAACACAAAGTACTCAGTCTCCATACTGTGGCAACGCAAAAGCAATGACAGTATGATGCCCAACTTAAGGACGGTGAGGCGTTTATCATCATACTGCATGATCATGAATCCATTCAAGGTAAGTCTGGTCTTCTTCAGAAGTTGAAAATACTAGCTACTTTAAATTCTCCTGCAATACATTTTTGGGGAAACTGTGAGACAGGCAGTAATTCACAATTTTCTTAGGGCAGACAAAGTTGTCAAGACATGATTTTGCAGTCAGTTTTTTTTTAAAATAAGTTGTAAAGTATTATGCCTGATTATTGCAATCCACTAGGGAACTCCAGTAATTTCCAAATAGGCCTATGTTGAACGTTTCAAAAGTAGTAGTACTTACTACTACTACTAGAAGGCAGAAGAAGGCCCCATGCTTGGCAAGTTACAAACTTTTCATAATAATCACAGCTCTGCAGAAGAGGCTAAATTAGCCCACATATTTTCTACACAGTAGTCAGGGTTCGATTTATAATTTTTTTCCTACATGCATGAGGTTCATGGAGGTCAACATAACTGTATGCACAGCAAAACTTCTACATACACCAAACAATCATGCTGAATCTGTTGAAGGCAACTAGGCCCTAACGCACTTTTTTGTTCATTTATAAGTCATGTGGCTTCACAATCACACAAGAGTCAAATACTGCCATTTGTAATGCGTATGTACCCAGCTAAAAATTTACTACACTTTACCATGGTAAATTTACTACACATTTACCATGGTAAAACCATAGTAAACTGTAGTAAATTTACCATGGTATACAATGGTATTTTGGCCCATGTGACGTTGTAAACTATAGTTTACCATGGTAAATTTACATCATTTTACCACGATTTTACCCTATTTTTACCCTCTTTTTACCGTGTTTTACTACAATTTTACTATACCTCCAACTGTTCATTCAAATATGTGTTATTATTATTTTACTATGAAAAACTGCCAATTTACTATGCTTTACTTCAATTTTACCATGGAAATGCCATGGTTTTACCTTCATTTTACCATAGATTTCCCATGGAAATACCATGGTTTTACCTTCATTTTACCATAGATTTCCCATCCAAACCACAGTTCTACCCTCCTTTACTTTGTTTTTACCACACTTTTACCATGAAAACACCATGTTTTTACTGCCATTTTACTATAAATTACCACAATTTTACCCTTCTTTACTTTCGTTTTACCACAGTTTTACCATTGAAATACCACGTTCTATCCCCATTTTACAGTACCATTGGCTTTCTGTCCAAATACTACAGTTACGTTTACCCTTCTTTACTTTGATTTTACCCCTGTTATACCATGGGTTTTCCATCCAAATACTACTAGCAACTTCAGGGCATACACAGCAGAAGTAAACTTACTTAGTGAATCCGGCATACATAGAAAATGACAAGTGTTTAAAAAGTGACTTAAATGCGTGTTTTGTTTCTCATGCAGTCCCTGCACTGTATTTTATTGACAACTTCAAGCATTTTAAAAATGATATAACATGAAATATACACCAATAATCTTGTACAGAAATCTCATACACCAATTATTTTGTGCAGTACAATTGTGAAAATGATAACAATTGATGACCAGTTGTAAAAGATGAACATTTCAGGATGGTAAGCATGTGGGCAATAATATTTTATACACTTGTATTGAATGAGGTTGCTTAGGTGGGCATGTACAACACAGATGACATGAGAATCATGTTGAAATATAAGCTTTTAGGGTGCAGGGATTCCGCCAGAAACTCAAAAAGGGGGATTTATTACCACTAAACCCTGAATCCATATTGATGCTACCATTGGCTACTAAGTTACAAGTGGGTTCATGGGGTCAAAGCTTGCTTCAAGGCCCCATAAGGTGCAATTTGAAGGGTTTTAATCGCCATTTATTTATGTAAGATCAGACATTGCTACAAAAGTTTCCTTTTCTTAAGAAACCAAGATATTGACAATTCTTTACATTTTTATGGAAATGAAAAGGGGGGATTTTCTGGAAAGAGGGGACAAATCCCCCTTTCCCCCTTTGACGGAAACCCTGGCCGGGGGTGTAATCTCTCGTGACCCTTTTTTGGCCTTTTAGAAACACATGTGTTCATGCAGTCTTATAATGTGCACCATGGAAAATCCCCCTCGTCAATGAACCGTTGTCATATACGTCTGACTATAATTGCTTCACTGTCAATTAATACACATTTTCATTAATATGGGAAGACATAGAAATCGAAGTAAGATGTCTAGCTTACACAGTGAAGATGAAGACTTGGCCGAGTAAGATGGGCGAACAAGTGTGCGTGTTAATTATACTAGGCATATGCACATGGCTTTCAAGTTTTTTTTTTTCAAAAACAAAAGGTTACCCCCGAATGAAAGGCTTACTTTTTACTTGAAAGTTGCATTCGACTGGGCCTTGGGTAGCTCGAGTACACCGGATAACTCCCGTACGGTGACAATATTTGACAGTTGGCCTGGGAAAAAGATAACATCTCCCGAGGCTCCCCGTGCCGTGAATTTACGTCACACTTTTTACAATTGCGAAACATGGGGAAGAATTAATGATTACAATGTATGATGGGAACTAGTAATATGATAAACCTGTGATAAACAACACCCGCTTGGGTGCCGGCTAACTTAGCGCTGTTGCTACCACTGTATTGTTTTACTCCCAGTTCCCATGCTTCTTTTGTATTCGTGACGTAATCATTACACTTCTGCCCAGTGTACTTTCAACTGTACAGTCTATGGCGCGCCGAATATAAAAACATACTGTACGTATGCGTACTACACTAACTAAATAGTTGGTACATATACTGTACTGCAGCGGGCCAAATTAGCTAGCGAGCAGTAGCACGTGGTTCTAAAATGGCATAGAATGAAGACCACGAAAGTGAACTCATTTTGTGATGGATCGAATTACATGGAAACTCACATTTGTTAATAAAAACACACAAGCTCAGACTGGATTTTTAATTGGATTAACGGTTTAGTTGGACTAACTGAAACGGTGAGCATGCATAGTCAACCGGTTATAAGCACAACTTAAGCACGAACGTTAGGCTATAGCCTAAGTACTTTAGTAGTATAATTATATGCCGCATGTCATATAGCCTAGGCCTATATATATCGTATATGACATAACATAACATAACATAACAGGTTAAAGGGCAAAGGAGGGCTAAGGCCCCATAAGATGCCCTGAAGTCCATACAGCCTTAACTGAAAACAAAGAAGCAACCAACACCAAACGAGCCCAGCACAATTAGATTCTACCACACTTATGGAAGAACTTGTCAAATGTGGAGTTAACTACCCACTCAGGCAGACTATTCCACTCGTTAACAACTCTATGAGAAAAGCTGAACTTCCTAATGTCAAGCCTTGCAAAATTCTTAACTAGCTTCTTACAATGGCCTCAAACCCGAGAATTACATTGAACCTTTAAATAATTGCAAGAGGACAAAGGATTCCTTTCAGAGAGAAATATTAACTGACATGCTGACATGCATAACTCCGGTGGAGTTACTGACATGCATAACTCCGTGACATGCAGTTACTAACATGCAACTGACATGCATAACTCCGGTGGGATTGTTGGATAGCCCACATTGAAATTTGAACTGAAGCACAGCCCGGCACTCCCTAGGGCAAAATACGAATGCAGTAGGCCTAAATAGTAAATAACGGCTCAGCTCTAATTTAGAATCCGTGCCCAACGGATCTTGGGCTTTCTGTGGGCTGAAGGCGTAAGGTGGTGTAAGTAGCCCAAGCAGAGGTGCAGACTATGACCTCACTCGGTATAGGCTAGGCCTAGGCCTAATCAAGGACCAGTATAGGCTAGCCTTCAGTATGAACTGCAAAGCCCTTTCCCCCACCCGTAAAGAATGAAAAATAATGAAGTCTAATTTTAGCCCTATTGCAGACTTTGAAATGGATTTAGGCGATAAGTGAAGGTCTACGTCTACGAAAAGACTCATTAGGCAGTCTATTCCACTGTGACTCATTTTCAACCCTCAATAACGTTAGTTAGAACTATGGTGTTAATGTTTAAGTGTTTCATACAGACTAAGTCAGTAACTTAAGTCCTCAGTATTTTCACAGGTGGTGGTTTTACTATAGCCATAGGCTAGTAACGTAGGCCTTGCCAATCATTTAGGTACCTTTTCTCAGCAATGCAAATGTTTGTCAAAGATTTAATGATGAAAAACTTAAATTTTTACAAAATTGTGATGATGTTGAACAGTCCACACTATAATATTAATAAGGCTAGGGCCTAAGAAATTAGGCTTTGTAAAATCGTCATTGACTAGTCAGTTCCACTGAGCATGCATCTGAGGCTGGATGCTCAGTCGTAGTTTCAGTGCAAAAGCGTGATGTTGACTACGACTACGACTGAGCATCAGGATGCTTAGTGGGATTATTTGAGGCGGGGTATTCTTTAGTTGTACCATAAAATATCAGTAAAGTTACAAATTAGTGTGCCCTGTCATCCTCATTGAGGAATGGCTTTCTTCAATCATATGACAGTACTTTCTCAACTGTGGGATAGCTCCCAGGATTATCTTAAATTTTCAGTACATTTTTTTTCCAGAAACATAATGTAAGATACATGTGAGGGAAATACTATGTTATTTTGAGACAGTGGTGCTGCCAGGACTTGGTTATGGGGGGCGGGGAGTCACCACAGATTACGTCACCTCAGTTAAGCCCCAAACTGCGTAAATTGTACTGTAACTTTTTTATGCAGCCTGAGATTGTATGTAGCAGTGGGGGATCCTGCCTTTGTCACTTCAAAAAGGTGCCGTCCTGGGGGAGGGGTCTAAGGGGTGTCCCCCTCCCCTTTGAGAAATTTTTGTTAGCTTGCTTGGATGCAAAATGGTGCTACCTTTGGGATATTTTTGGAACTTATCATATATGGCTGAAAATGTCCATAATTTCAATTCCAGTTCCGAAATAAACCTACAGTATATGCCCATCATAAAGCCAGTCTTTTACAGTACCTGAGAATTTGTAGACAGCCTTCAACTTTTGCTGCTGTGCTACTCCGGGAGTTGCTACCAGAAGGTATTGGTTACAAGAATAGTACTGAGGTAATGTGGAAAGCGCGTAGAGTGCAAGAAAATTTTGATAGTTTGGGAAGAATTTGCGAAAATTCTGATAGTTTAAGAACCCTTTGTAGTAGAAAATGATTACAATAGATCCATCACTCAGTTGAAAACACATCTCATCCACCCCCTACAGAAATCTATAGGAAATGCCTTTTGGGATCATTTTAGAATTTTTAAAATAAAATTTTGAAATCAAATGGGGGGCTCCCCTCCCCCATGCAACCTGTGACGGCTCCACTGACTTAGGATTTTAAGTTTAGCTGATGTCTTTATTCTGAAAAGAAAATGAACTTAAGGTGATTGCTGATATTCACTTTAGCATTACAGTATTAAAGCACTGTAAAGATAAACAACATTGACAGAAATATTAAAACTGAAATTGAACATGCTAGTATAAATGGTAACACATTGATAACTCAGTAGTCTGATTTTTTAAGCAATATGAATGGTCTTCTTTTTTCTCATAGCCTTTGCGGCGTTATTCAACTTTTGTCGAATGTAAAATTTCACCTCTGTTGGCGTTTTTTGTGGGAAGTGCTTCATGACGATACCTGAAATGAAATAAAACCAAACTGTATGAGTACAGTAACTGAATTGTCACTTCATCAGTGAGCCTCAGACTGTAAAGGAAGACAAGGGCCTTGATATTATTTGCAATTGAGAGGTGGCTCAAATAATTAAGAAGGCAAATATGGTATGGCTCTTACTTAGCCCTTCGAGTAGAACTTTACTTTTTACGAGAAGTGAGAGCTGTTTTGTACAGTATCTCAGTTTGTCTTGTTATTGTACAACTGTTAATACTTCCAAGCTCTTCCTCATCAAGAATGAGAGGTAGGCATACTGCAACTCGCAAACATTATCTTGGCTCCTTGGATAGAAATTTCAAATGGATACTGTAGGAAACTTGCCTATTATCTCGTTTACCACAGCTGGGTCCAGCTTTTGTTTTGTTGTATCCCCTTCATCTTTGATGGAAGAATATCCTGTGAGGGAATGCCTAGACAAGTACTCATTTGAATAGAGACCTGTTAACATGTCGTTGACGAACTTGGATGCTTCATGAGTGTTGCATCTTGCTACTAATAATGACAGCTTGTGCAGCTCTGATTTTGGTGGTTTATTTGTGGCCACTGAGTCTTCAGGCTGGTTTAAAGAAGGAAGCAAGTGAACAAGAAATAAGGATGTGTGCTTTGTGGAACCAATTATTCTGCAGTAATTTACTTATGAAGGTCAAGAGCGAAAATTGTATATGTTGCGGTACAGTACTTGTGGACAGTTTGGGAGAACACTGTTGGCAGAGAATGCCATAGTCAACACAAATATAAAAGATGTGTTGCACAGTAGGAGGGGGTATGACTTGCATTTTTATTATGGTTGTTTGCATCGTTTTCAACTTTGATTTCATTGAATCACTGTATGTTGTAATCTATTCATCAAACATTTGCCTAGCACCGCCTTCTGTTTTCATTATGGTTTTGAAAAAAAAATGGAGGAATACTACAGGTATGACATTAAAGAGAAATAGGGTGATATACCATCTCCCATCTATTGAGACTAAATGGTTCTGTAGTATGATTTTCATTTATGTAGCACAGGTTCAAACAAGCATGTGAAAGAAATACTGTACCCCTTCAACTTCAGCAGATTCTTCAATTTTGCTTAACTTGCTACTAGCCTGCCTACAGGCATTTAAATCTTTGGTGGTCTTCTTTACCTCACTCAGAAGTTCTGGCAGATCTGTCAAAGAAAGAATGAAGTATTTGTTGATTCCTTGGGGAAGGCTTGCTCGCTACTATGGCACACCGTTTGTTCAAAGAAGCCTTCAAAACAACGTGCAGCTCCCCCCCCCCCCCCTCCATCTTGAACCGCTTCCTACTGTACACCCATGCAGTAGATTCGGACAGTGAATGTCCCATACGTCACAATTTTTTGTAGAGGTTTTTCTTTTTTTTAAATTTAATGATGGAAAATATACATTTAAAAAATACTTTGTAAAGTTTTTTGAGGTAGTCTTCCAAAATTGTTAAAAGAGATCACTGATTTTACTTTAATCATCATCAGGGATTCCTCCAAAAATACAAAAAAGGGGGGGGGGATTAATTGCTCCTAAACCCCTAGTCCAAATTGATGCTGTCCCTGGCTAAAGTTACAAGTGGGTTCAGGGGGACAAAAGCTTGCTTCAAGACCCGTATAAGGTGCATTTTGAAGGGTTTTAAAGGCCATTTACTTATGAAAGTCCAAACATTGCTGCAAAGGTGTCCTCTTCTTAAGTAAGAAACCAAGATATGGACAATTTTTTTAATTTTTATGGAAATGAAAAGGGGGGGGGGATTTTACCCACCTTCTTCTGGAAAGGGGGGACAAATCCCCCCTTTCCCCCTTTGGCAGAAACCCTGATCATCATTCATGCATGCTTAATGATCAAATAAAAAAGAGGGGTACTGACTGTATGGGACAAAACTTGATGTATGGGACAACAATACTTACAGTAGATTGCATACTAAAATTTAGTCACCTGCGTGAACTCATTTTGAACAACCAGTAAGTAATTTGTCTTGGGGGCAGTGCCGGATTAACCCCCGTGGCAGAACCGGCATATGCGGGGGGCTCCACGCTTTTGGGGCCCTGCGGGAATTGAGACACATTATTTTGATTTACTGGTTGTCGGGCTTACTGTACGTTTTCCTGTGTGTGTGCACTTTTGCCATGCCTTAACACTATCTGGCATATATATGTATAATAACTGTCATGTATCACTGTATAATGTGTAAAAGCAGCTGTTAGTTATTAGTGGTTAAAAGCTAAAATTTAATCTGTTGAGTGTTATTATTTTTGTGTAAGCGGGTGGGCGAGGGGGAAGAAGGTTAAACTTGTAAATGGGGCCCCACTATAGAAAGTGCCGGGGGCCACACACAACGCTAATCCGGTCCTGCTGGGGGGGGGGTTGTCATACAGTATGAGCAAAAAGAGAGGCAGTGGGGTCATACAGTATACATTATGAGAGGAAATAGAGGTTGTGGGGTTAACATAGTGGTACATAAAAAAGGGAAAGTGTTCATCTGAAGAAGTGCTATTAGCAAAATGACGTTTTAAAATTCCCATACTGTTCTGTATCATACAAGGGGTGGGGTTGTAGAATATGCCCACGGTACAGGGGATATTTCCCGCCTGGCGTAAGAGGTGGTCTAAAGAGAAGGATATGCGCCGTATTTAAACTTTGCTTGACACTGTGTATAATACATTTGTATTGGTGTGTCCTTTAATTTCATCTAACTAACATACAAGGGGTTTTAAGTTTGGCAGTAAGCATTTGTCTGAGGTGGTAACATTGAGAGTCTCAGCTTAAGATAGCTAAAACAATACGTTTGGCAAAACTTACCCTTCATTAGTTGTATAGTCTTGCGCAGGTTTCTATTTTCCATCTCTAGCTGCTTCTTTTCTGTCTTGATTTGGGAAATTTCATCCCTCAATTCTTGTATTGCTTCAGCATGATCCTGTAAAAGATATTACAGTACATTTTTGTAAGAATAAAGCACAAATAACATAACTAAATGGTTTAAATAATTGGCTTTGGTTTTAATGTTACTGTGAAGAGGTGTTAATAGTCAATTCATGAGAAAGGTCATTTCTATGTCATTTCCAGTGTTACCAATATGGTGGATTACTGCCAAATGTTACAATGTAAACCACTTGATACTGTTCATCAAAGAATGTTCCATGTTGTGTGTTAAATTAATAAATTATGAAATTTAATTATTAGCTTACTTGAAGAAGAGGCTGTTGTTTTTTCTTAATTTCATTTTGAAGCACTTCTGTCATCAGCCTTTGAAAGTGTGATGACTCTTTGCTTCTGGCTGCATGCTGCTTCTTCTTCTTCTTTGGCTTGGCTGGTTCTGTTTCTACTGTCTGAAAAGGGAAACTTCATTTAGGCTATTACTGATTTGGCTTAACTTTTTGTCAAATTAGGCAGATTCATTTTCATAATATAATTTTTGGGAGAACTAGTTAATGAAATCAATAATGGTGTCCAAATAGAAGTACTGTACAGTAATGACTAAGATCACAAAACTGTTCCCATTTAAAGCATTTTCTTCCTACTGATACCCAAATTTATGGAATTACCCATTTTAACTGTGCCATCATCCTGGAGAAGTGTTTATGTAATTAAACAGCTGTAAATTCCTGAGATTGATAATCAGTCCAAAAGAGGCACAATAGTACTGTTCATAGATTAGTGACAAATCTCACATTCGGACTGAAAATTTTAAAACAAATGAGAGTTATTCTCAGTCTATTTATTCTATAACATTGAATTTATTTCAATCAAAATTACTGATTTACTGACTTAATTTAAATCTTTTTAATTTAGAGAGTATGGCCTAAACCTACAGGCATTGTCTCAGCATGCATAATGTGGGCATTTAAAAGTACAGTTTGTGTACCCATCAAAAACATGAGCAAGAAGGGGGAGGGAAGGTGCCCCTGTAAAATAAAAACTGCCATTATCTTCATGCAGTTTTGGTTTCAATGATAATAGAAACTCTGACAGTTCTCAAACTTGGTACAAAGATGCCCCATATTGAGAGGAAGAACCCAATTATTTTTGGTGGGGTCAAAGGTCACTTGGGGTCACCGAGGGTCAAACTCTGAAAACCTTGTTACAACGATAGCTCGAGTTAGGAAATTTGGATGAATTCCATACTTCGTATGTAGATGTGTTATGTTAAGAGGAAGAACCCTATCGTTTTTGGTGGAGTTCAAAGGTCATCAGGGGTCACCGGGGTCAAAGCCTGAAAACCTTGTTAAACACGATATCTCAGGTGAGGAAGCTTGGATAAATTTCATGCGTAGTATGCAGATGAGTTCAGGGAATAATTTATCCAGTATCTCATTCCAATTTGCTACACAAGCTGGCTTAATTGCTACACAAATGCAGAAATGTGTAGCACTTTTTTGTATTTATAACCATAGGGTTTTCAGTGATTTTACACTACAGAAGGAAATAATGCTCAAAACTGCTGTGGAAAATTTGAGTACTAAATTATTCCCTGGCATTATGGGAAGAAGAACCCTATTATTTTTGTGGAGTTCAAAGGTCATCTGGGGTCACCAGGGGTCAAAGCCTGAAAACCTTGTTAACATGATATCTCAAGTTAGGAAGCTTGGATAGATTTGATACTGTACATAGTATACAGATGCCTTTTGGTAAGACTAAGAACTCTCTTGTTTTTTGGTGGGGTCAAAGGTCATCTAGGGTCACCAGGGGTCAAACTCTCAAAAGCCAAGATTGTCACCTTTGGTCAGAGTGCAAAATTTTTCAAGAAATCTCAAGATGAAATATCGACACAAAACTGTATTTTTCCACTCATTAAGATAGCATTTGACCAGTGACTGAAAGAAATGGGACATGACATTATTTGGAATAAAACATACACTATCGAAACCTCCATGCATTTTTGCATTCTGGTTGTACAGTATACTTTGACATCCTACAAATATTTTGCCACCCACCACCCTTACTGCTTCACCCTGGAAGCTAGCTCTCCACTGCCCAGTACCTTGTCTGATTACTGACTTGATCCCATACCCCCTTTGCTGGGACCACTTTTGTAGACCTGTAGTGAAATTTATTTTCTGACCCTTGCACTGTCCAAATGCTGGCAGTTGTCTACACAGTGTTGGCAAATCCCCTAGTACCCTTTCCTATGTACAGTAACTTCAGGCCTGATTATAGAAATTTTCAACATGCATAGTCTAAATAAAGAAGTGCACATCCACAGTTTGTAGTTCCTAAAGGGAAAGTAAAATAAAGTCAAATTACTTCATCAGAGGAGTAATTCAAGCCCTTTGACTTCCTCTTCACTCGATGTCCACGTCCCATTTCTTGTGGTTTGGGAAGACTTTCCAGCCCCTTTTCCATTTCATTTCTCAGAGAAAGTAGTTCTTCTTTATCGTCTGTCACAGAGCAGGGTCATTCTCTGCCAACTCAACAAATTTTCAGAAAATCATGGTCGGGCACCGACCCAGATTTTGCTGAAAAAATTCCCTAGTGTAGTTCAAGTAGTAGATAGAACACACCAAAAGTTTTAGGTCAAAATTCTTAGCCGTTTGGGAGTTACGGCCCATTGAAAAGTGGCCCAAACCCCCTTCTTTGCATGCCCGAATTGCATGGTCCACATCTTGGTCATTTTTGAGGGCCTATATCTATACAGAGAATAAAGATACAATGCTGAAAATACCTACCTGGGAAAATTTTTGCCCAAATTTTCAGAATCTGGCATAAAAAACACTGTATCTGGCTTAATTATGAAGATAAAGAGCTCTAAACATTGAATTTCATTTTAGGCGTCAATGTGATTTATGATATTTGGACCCCTGTGGTTCAATCGACTTCTATCAGATAAGTACCATTTTTCATATACATAATATCTGGTGGGTACACTTTGCTCTCACAAAGTTAAGGACCTTTAATAACTTCCATGACAAAATGGTTGGGGGTCAAACATGGTCCCAGAGCCAAAAAACCAAAATTTTGATGTTTTTCGGGTTGACCTTTGACCTTGTTTATCACCTCCCATGAACTTGAAATTTTTTTTTTCATTAGCTCTAACCCCCTTTTATATTTAGTTAAAATTTCAGAGAGGGGTTTTTCCTCATTCTTGCCAAATCATTTTTTGAGTTTGGGTAGGTGGTCAATGTCACATACACATTGTACAGTATGTAGGCCTACTGTACATATACATATAATAGTACAAACTACTCGTGTAGCATACATGACCTAATATATCATGGCCTGTTTGTATAATTTCAACCACAGAAGTAATACTATTTTCATTTACAGTTATCTACTTAGGAAAAGATATTTTAAGTAACTTACAGTACAAACTTGTAATAATTGTACTATTAAATTTAACAAGTATGCACTGTATGTACAGTATACAGATACTGTATAATACAGCACTTTACACATAACAAATGTTGTCTAAGAAATCAAAGGGGCTGTCGTGCCCATTTAAGACTTGTGGAAAGATATTTACTTATTTTTAAAGCCATGAGCTGTGCTTAAACAAGAATGATGATGATTAATTGTATTACCACACTGCAAACAAGGCATGTGAGCTATTGGGCTACACTTGTGGTACACTCACTACTAATTTCTGTATACATGTGTACAGTATATACACAGTATATATACACTGTACACTGCTATGTGAAATGGTGCACCACTTACCCAACTCAAAGATTTTTTAATTAAAAATGGGGGGAAACCCCTCTCTGAAATTTTAACCAGATATAGAAAAGGGATAGAGCTGTTGGTAGAAAAAAATTTCAGTTCATGGGAGGTGATAAACAAGGTCAAAGGTCAACCTGAAAAACATCAAAATTTTGTTTTTTTGGCTCTGGGACCATGTTTGACCCCCGACCATTTTGTCATGGAAGTTATTTCAGGTCCTTAACTTTGTGAGAGCAAAGTGCACCCACCAGATATTAAATGGTACTTATCTGATAGAAGTTGGTTGAACCACAGGGGTCCAAATATCAAAACTCACACGGACGCCTAAAATGAAATGCAATGTTAAGAGCTCTTTATCTTCATAATTAAGCCGGATACAGTGTGTCTGAGGCCAGATTCTGAAAATTTGGGCAGAAAGTACCCCAGGTAGGTACTTATAGCTTTTTATATTTATTCTCTGGGAAGTTATAGGCCCTCAAAAATGATCGAAATGGCATGCGCACAAATTGGGCATGAAAAGATGGGGTCCGGGCCATTTTTTAATGGGCCATAACTCCCAAACGGTTTGGAATTTTGACCTGAAATTTTCGGTGTGTTCTTTCCATAAGTGGAACTATGCTTCATAAAAGTTTCAGCAAAATCTGAGTCGGTGCCTGACTGACCTATTTGTTGAGTTGGCAGAGAATGGCCCAGCAAGGAATTTGAGTTGTAAATTAAAACTTGCATGAGTGTGTTTGATTAGCTGACAGACATTTAACTCTTAATCCTTTTTGATTCCTTGCCAAAGGCAAAAGGAATCAGTGCAGTCACGATGGCATGTGTATGTGCATGTAATATAATTCAGAGTGTGGTGCATGTGTGTGTGTGTTCGTGAACGCTTGGCTCTGCAAACATAATATCTTTAGTTTTTCTCTACTGATTTAATTTTTGTCCGGGTGCTCCCGAAGGTAAAAGGTCTGATAGTGAAAGTCTGTCTAGAAAAAGATAGGGATGGATACTCTTTCATTTTGTTTTTTCAAACAAAGTGGAAAAAAAAGAGGAGGGGGAGGCGAGGCAGGAGATCGGTAGTTTTTTGAACAAAAACACAAATGTTTGCTAAAATAGATGATAAATTTAATTGTTTGGCCTTCTTTGATGACTACAAGTAAGTACAGTTTCTGATTATCATTACTCAACGTTTCACACTGAAATTACTGCTAGTTTGGGCTCCATTTTGTAAGGTTTAAATTAATAATTGTCTGTCCAGGTGACTCAACTTTTTGTGCGGGTGGTTACAGTAAATTCATCATTAGATTTATATGGCTTAACATCATGTGCTGACTGCTTTAATTTTATTTTGGATGATGTCTTTTATGACGTCAGAGCCGTAAAATCAAGTCATAAGATTTCGAGAGAGATTCTCACAGAGGCTGACGGTTGCTCCTGACACAAATGTGGAGTAGGCCTATTCTTCTTCTGAATGGTCTCTGAATGATTTGCCATGAAATTTCATTGTCTTTAGCAGAGGTAGCGCCAAGATTTGCCTGACAAGGTGGGGGGGGGGGGTCAAGTTTTCCTAAGGGTCCAGAACCCTAAACCACTACAGAGTTGACGAAATGATAGAAGGATGACGAACCAAAACAAAAGTCTGGGGCTTTTCTTAACGAAAATTTTAAAACGTTCGATTATTTTGAAAAATATGTAAACTTTTGGGGTTTATTGATAAATCTGTCTTCCAAGAGGGTCGCCGCCGTAAACTACATACTAAAGGTTCCCCGACGAAAGTGGAAAATCCCCCAGACACGGCTTGATCAGCCTTCCCTGACGAGGGACCATGGTGACCCTGCCCTCCTCCTAGCGCTACCTTTGCACTGAAGTGACCAATTAAAAGGGGGAAAAAAGAGTTATCAGCTGCGATCAGACGTTTCCCTGAGTGTCAGAGATTCTCATTTTACAGCACAGACTGTCTTGACAAGTCTGCGCAGCATGGCGTGGAGAATCTATTGGATTAAGACGTGCAGCTAAATGGAACTCGAAAAGAGTTCGGTTTCGGTGGCCCACTTCATATTTGACAACCAACAACATACTCTATATGACAGTTAACAAAAACAAATGTGAGCAATCGATTTGTAAATGTTCTTGAAAATAAGACGACTTTTACAATACGGGAGGGGAAGGGGGACAAGGAGCGGTCACAGTTTCCCCAAAGTTTGGTTGGTTGACTAAAATTTTGACCAATGTCATACATCAATTTGAACAACAATCTTAGTAGATATTTTAGCAGGTCCCGACTCACATCGAGTGGTTTATATTAGCCAGGGGCAAGAAACGAAATCGGCGCCCCTACCCCCATCTTCAGGGGGTAATCTCATGAATACTTATACAACTCAAGATCTTAAATAGAACAAATGTCCATGGGCGTCCGCAGAAAAAAATCAGGGATGCAAATTTTTTTAGGGGGCCCAACTTTTTTCATGGGAAATATTTTACTCCCGGAAAAGAGTTTAGATGCTACTTCACACAGTGTTGACAAAGGCGGATCCAGGAATTTGTCAAGGGGGGGGGGGACGAAGCCCATAGACAGACTCTCAGCGCTCCGCGCCACTATGGGTTGGCGCGGAGCGCGAGAAAATTTTGACCCAAAATGCTTCCCAGACCCCTGGAAATGGCACTTCCAAGGCCTGTTTACCGCATATAAAAAGGGGAAACACTAGCAATATCGTAAATATTATTTTATTAAAGATGAAATTGTTATATCAATATCATGCTCATGGCAAATGGTAGTTCCAACATTTTTTTAAGTGATCTCGATCTGGGGTCAACCTAGAGGTGGTGCCCGGGGTAACTTTCCCCCCTTCCCCCCCCCCCCCCCCCACTTGCCCCCTTAGCTACGCTATGAGCTTTTCATCATAGTTAGCGTGAAGTAGCAGACATGTTCCCCTTAATTGCATTTTGGAAGGCTTACAAGAGAACTAAAATTGTTATGTCCTCCTCTGTGGCTCTACTCTAGTGTCGCTAATCAAAAAAAAAAAAAAAAAAACCTAGACGCATTTGAAGTAACAAGGGATAACTTAAGTCGGGCTTATTTTAATAAGTAATATAGTAACTGTAAGGAAACGTGATACTTAACGCAGATCCTTTAAGTAAAATTGATATTTTTACAATTTGCTCTCGAGTTAAGGTTTGTTAGGGGGAGGGTTGAGAAATTATTTTCATAAGTTTTACACAGAATACAGAAAACAGTTATTACAGACTAATATATTTATGTGTTTCTTGTGGCGCATTAGATAACTTTTGGTTGATAGTGCTTTTTATTAAATCTATAATAATAATTGTTTAAATAATAATTATTATGGACTATGTGAATGCAATTTGACTAGGACATTGTCCCCTGGTCTGCTGGTAATTTGTAGCCATTGTGAGACTTACTTTATAACACCCTGATGTAAATGGATCATAATACATATTAAGTTACGGTATATTTTACTGGTTCGGAGATAAACCTGCATAACCCGAGAAAATTGGTTCAAATTTTCCAATTACCCGTCCAAGAAATTGTTTTTTTGTCCAAACCCCATTGAACAGGAATGGAAGGGGATGGGGCTGCATCCGCAGCCCCTTGCTAGTGTGTCTATATATGTAACGTAATACCTTACCATCATAGTAATCTTCATAGGCTTCAATTGGTATAACGATTGAAATGTGAATCTCTTTCTGCTCTTCTTCGTTCGGCGCCCCATTTTTGACTTCAAACTCATCGCTACGGTTTCCCCGGTCTGATTCTTTCGGTTTGAAATTGATGAAAGCAATCGCCTCGGTCAACGGAGTCACGTGAACAACATTGACTGCTATGCTCTCTTGGACACTTGTAAGATTCTCAGAACTGCTCTGAACATTTCGTAGCTGCGTTTCAATGGATTTTAGAATTTTGTCCGTGTCGACTTTCGGTTTATCTTCTTTTTCATTTACCTTTTCGTCCCGCCCTTCTTCGTTCTTCTTTTCGAGATTGTTCATGAAGTTTCCCACTACTTCGATGAATTTTATGGTCACCTTTAGTGTTGAAAAAGGACATGGAGTGTATCCCACACTTTTAGGAAGTAGATACTGAATATTAATTTTTAGTTCATCATTCAACAATATTTTACATACATGTACTGCCCATCCATGTCTGTACAAGTGTCTTCCTGCAGGAGTAAACGAGTCGGCTCCGTGACCTGGAGGTGGGGGGATTTAGGGGCCGCGGTTCGGGCTCGATTCTCGGTAGGGGCAGGGTTAAATAAGTTCTGTCTGCCTGTACCTCATATAAGTTAGTTGCCTAGTTAGTTTAATATCATACCAAATGTGAACTAAAATGAAGAGTTGGATGTCACCTAAAGAGAGGTTGTCCAGCCTTTTGTCGGCTCACTATTTTTTTAAAGTAGTTATGGTGTGGGGCTATAGCCCCACACCATAACTACTTTAAAAAAATAGTAGGTGAGGGAAGGGAGGCATGGCGCCTTGTCAGGGATGGATGCCTCTCTCGTCGGGGAAATTTTCCAATTCATTGAGAAGCCTAAATGGGTACGACGATGCATGTAATCACCAACAATGAAGAGCCGCTCGGATGGTTTACTAGATTTTGCTCAACAGGAAGGGAGATGTCTTAAACAAAACTCTAAAACTTTTAAATATTCACTCGTAAATCCGGTTGGGCTGAAAGCCTTTCAACATGAGTGACCGAGTAAGGGCCACCTTAAACGAAATTCGTGAAATTCTTACTTCAGGCGATGTCGAGTTGACGTTACTTATGTTTTGCAATACATCTCCTGCCTCCTCAATGAAAGCTGTTGCACCATCTGACGATTCAGTTATCTCCTTCAATTCACTGACCATTGCAGCAACATTTTTGGCCGTCACGTTTCTTAAGTTCTAAATGGTGTGTGAAACAATTATTCGTTCAAAGTTAGTGGCGTAGTGTGGAGGAGGTTTTGCCAAAGTAAAAGGTAATATTATACTGTTCATTTCGTTTCAAGTTGATAATACCTGGGGCCATAGGTTAAATTTGCCCCTTGATCCCGTTTAAATACTCACTAATCCACTGTTTCCAGAATTTGCAATTTTTTATGTAACAGGATTTTTTTTGGTTCTTATTGACTATTGATAGGCCTACAGGTTGAAAGATTACTGCATGTGGTAACGCATATCTTTACATTTTTATACTGCCTTGCATATGGGGTGGGCAGCAATTTCTGAAAATCTTAATATGCCAGACGCTTAAAGTTGGCCAAACGTAACCCAAGGAGGTGTGTAAAGGTTGTGTATCCATAGGGGTAGGAAGCCAGAAGGAGGGGAGGGGGAGACTGGTAGGCTATGGTCCCAGTCAGAATGTGCTGGGGGAATTATGCTTCCCGCCTCCAAAATTCAAGGACGAAAACCTCTTATTTGTTCTCTTTGTTTAAAAAGTGAAAAATTCGGGGTGATTTTCATTAAAATTTGCCCAATATGACGCATCAAATTGCATTAAAGGATTCTAATAATGAAAAAATTCCCAAGGGGAGAGAGATACCCCCTCTGCTTAGAACCCTGACCAAGGACAGCGGTTCGAACAAGATCAACCCGCAGCTGGGAACTCTCTGCTGTACAGATATTTGCCCTGTTTGAAGGCTGAAATGACACACGCCATAATAAAGGGGTTCAGGCCATTTCAATGAGTTTTTACACTTGAGCAACTTGGAATTTAATCATAATAGGCCAGTTTCTATGTGTTACATTCATTATACGTAAATTTTGCTGGACAAAATGTTAGCCATGCTGGACAATGATTTGCTGAAATGTGACAGAAAGTCAGGCCCGTAGCCAGGAACTCTAACATAGGGGGGCACCGGCACCTCATAGGGGGGCACCGAAGATAATTATGTTTGTAGACAGTAGAGCCACCATATGATTACAGTTTGCGGGAACTACAGGGGATGATATCTCAAGCTTACCACAGACAGCTTAAAGGTATTGGTTTTACGTGTGCACATACTCGCGAAGCGCGCGAAGATTTCACTCTTGTGATGGACATTTTCGCCTCCTTTTGCAATACAAAGACGTGGAAAGTCTCCACAAGTGAAGGGAACAAGACTATGATCACGATGATGCTTCTTCAGCTTCGCAAGCGCAGGTGAAGAGTTGAGTGCTTTGCGAACGGCGAGGGGACCAGGAGCTGCCATTAGGCAGTCTTGGTGTGGTCCAGTATGATTTTGTTTGGACCCAGAGGGAAATTCCCCAAATGTCTGAGGAAATAGCAAAATGGGAACACTAACATGGAGCTTTGAGCAGGACTTTGAATGACAGTGAGAGCAACCAATCTCTTCACAGTTCACAATTTAGATGGTATTATCGTATTTCTACTTTGAACGAAATTTAGCATGAACAGAAAAAATAAATTTTGGAATAAATTTGGGTACGATTAAATTTAGCTTCAAACCATATAGTCATCGCGTTACGAATGTTACTCAAGTTACTAGATTACTACATAAAAACCCCTTGATACCCAACATCTACCCTTTAAAACCCAATTTGTTGGGATAACTTATCAGACTTGAGGTAACTTGCTGTATGGACCTTTTAAAGTTCAGGCAACTAAGTTCCTCTAAGTAATGATATGCATAATCGGAGACACTCAGCTGTCTGAACTTTAAAAGGTCCAAGCAGCAAGTTACCTCAAGTCTAACCAGTTGTCCCAACAAATTGGGTTTTACAGTGTAAGTTTGAGCCTTCACCTATAGCTTTAGCTAGAATAGTTCACTGGAATTTTTATGCTAATAATGTTCATAGGCGATATAACTTCGCTTGTGAGAATTGCGCGGGAAGCGCGCTGAAATTTTGCAGGAAAATTGTTACCACGGTAAAACCTGCGTACAGACTCAGCAAAAGCTGTTGAAAAGATAAGCCCGACGACGGGACGAAGCTCCCCTAAAGCGTCCATCAACCCGAAGCCCCGCTAGAAGCAATGGGTTACAGAAAGGATGCCGAACGCGAAATTTTTGGCGGGGGAAGAAAAATTTGGGATTCTGTTGACGAAAAATTAAAATATTTGGTTCTTATTAAGGAAAATTAGAAACTTTGGGTTTCTATGGAAGAATCTGCCCTGATCGTCCTAGACAGTTCCAGTTCTCCCGACTAAGTTACTCTTTCCAAAACTGTATTGAGCCCCTTCCTGTGCAGACACCCTTGTGCAGACACAAACCTAGTTTATTGCTTAAGGTCATATCCTGATGGGCATACAAGGCCATAATATGTAATCACAACATTCTTTGCACATGCTGAGTAATGTGAGTTACTCTGCATCTTTTGACTTTGATGTCAATCAAAGAGCATTCACCACTGACCAATTGAGAACTTGAGAACTGAGAATTGAGAACTTTGCTTTCTCTCAACCAAAATGTATGTGGGGTGATGTGTGCCTGTCTTTAAGAGCAAAACCAAGACGCCGGGAGACTGGTCGCAGGGCGACCTTCCAACACCCTGGACATTGAGACACTTTACGTTTCTTACAAAATATGTTTATCACGATGTTGAGTCTGAATTAAGAATCTTCCTGATCATAATAGAAAGAGGATAGAACTTCTCATGGATTCAATTTTGTGTTTTCCCGGGAATCACACCTACACGAAAGAACAATAGCCTAATTGTGGAACCTTTATATAAAGCCAACATATCTGAAACCGGTGTTAAAGCCATATGTAACTGAAGATGAAAGCGCGCGTAGCGCGCGAAAATTTTTGTAATTGCATAACAAAAATGTTACAGAAAGCAAAATAGGTTCATTATTTAACGACTTTTTTGATCATTTTTCTCAAAAATCGCCTGGTGTAATATCAGAGCCATCGTTTACACGGTATTAAAATTTTATTTCGATCGATTTTCCATATGGTGGGGCACAGTGGTCCGCACGGGGGGGGGGGTACGGCCCGCCGAGCCCCGGCCTGGCTACGGGCCTGCAGAAAGTGACGCTTATTTGATTGCTTGTTAAGAGAACAACGGTATAGAGATAAAAACTAACCCCAGGAGCCCTAGGCATAGCAAGTATCTCCCCTTAAAATGTGAATGACCGACGTGTTTGCATCCATCAAAAATTCTTAATTTAACCGTATCACGCTGGTAACAGTACTTAACTCGTTCACACAACCGTCAATTCTAACACAGAAATGTAAGGTGAACTAAATATGAGAGTGAAAAATTTATGCTAATTATCCTTTACGATTGCTTTTTGATCACCTCTTTAAATGTTTCGGCTCGATACTCTATGTTTTCTTTTGACACAACACACTTTTGAGTCTCTGGTTCTCCCCACAAAGCGGCTCCGTCGATGGAGGGATTGCATCTTATTACAGCCAGAGAGGTATTACCTAGGACAAGAAAAATATGTTTACAAAGATGAAACAGGAAGAAACACTCACAATTTATACAAGTAGGAATGAGGAAAGGAATGACTGGTATGAGGAAATTGATGAATATATTCCACCCATTGAAAAAGAAACCAGAATCTTCTTTCCTTGATCAATGGCCGGAGGAAAATGATTTTCGGGAATGTGGCTTCAAAGCGATACGAGTTAATCGTGAAGATACTGCCTTTTTACACTTATATGTAGTCAAGCCCGTAGCCAATGGGTAGGGGCGGGGGTGGCTTTCTCTAGAAAAGTTTCCCCCTCTAGAAGTTAAAAACTAAAAATTACCAGTGACTTAGTACGTTATAGTACATCCCTCTAGAAAATATATATATAATATATATATATATATATATATATCTATATATATATATATATATATATATATATATATATATATATATATATATATATATATATAATCCTGCAAATTTTACCCCAAAAACTACATTCAGCAGTTTCAGATTGTGTAAAGGTTCTACAACTTCAGAGAAATTCGTTAGAAATTTTAACAAAACTTTGTTAGAAAGTTTTATATCATATATCTGTAAAACATCTAAAAAATTTGTAGAAATTCTAGGAAATGGTTTAAGAAAATTATTTGGAAGTTTTTATAAGGGTATGGTCTTTTCTGCATGTGATGATTACTTACTTGAATAACACTTCTCTACAGAGTATGCTGACTGGTTAACTTTCGTTGCTGGGAAATGTAAGCTTCCCTTCACAGTCTCAAATGATTCTTCAGGGCAGAAGACTACAAAAATAGACGGAAGAGAAAATATTATAGCGACGTTAACGTAAGGGAGGGTAGTAGCTGAAGCATTAATATACAAAGCAGGCCTTTGGGGGCGAAGGGCGGAGGCGGAGGGGTCGATCATTGTAGGTGTCCTGTGCATTCCCTTAAATTTCTTTTCATATTGGATAGTTACTTACAGTGACATTATCTAAGCAAAGTCCCACCACTGGTTTGAGCGTAGCGCATTAAGGAAAATATTAAATATCGTGTTTACAAGCCAAGCATCATAAACACACATACATGCACTCACATGATTGCGTAGATTCCTTTCGCCTTCGAAAAGGAGTCAAAAACGGAAAATGCGCCTTTCTAAGTTACCTGTTAATCTACACTGCACTTGTCTATTAGTTCTTGCATTTCCATTAGCTTGGTTAAATGAAGGAACTACATTTGGTGGGCAATTATTGCTTTGTTCCTTGTCTTGAGTACATTAAGGTTTGTGACTTTCCTGTATTTATGACGCATGATGTTCAAAGACACTTCTGAAAGTTGCCTGTGTTCTCTATTGTTTTATAGTGAAAATTTTGACAAGACTTTAAACTTGTATTTCATTTAACTAGCTGGTACCAACATAGCATTTACCAGGAAGCTGTTGTTTGGACAGGAAAGAAAACTTCTTCAATTTCTTTGTAGCGACACCACTAAAAATTCCTCAATTCTCCACTTTGAAAGTCATAAGAATAACCTTTAAGTGGTCTTATGATATGCTGCTTTAAATCTTGTTACTCATTCTTGTTACTCATTCTTGTTACTTAAAAGTCAACTGTAGAATAATTATGTTAATATAATAATTTATAATTATAATTTAAGTCTCATTAACTGACTTTGAATGTCAATATGTAATACTGGAACCTGGACATATGACTTCTATAGCCTATGCCATGGCTTTGAGTTTCTACCATATTGCTTTTTAGACTTTCATCTAGTTTTACTTTCATAGCTCTTGCTATGGACCGTCCATGCATGGTGCACAGCTGTTTTGTAAAGCGCCGACCGCGTTCTTTTTGCATAAAACCAGAACTAAAGCTTATGTGGGGAAGCTAAACACGTGTTTGTATATGCACGCGTGCATATTGGCCAGTAACGTACCTTAAAACCCCTAACACGGTCCTCGCCTAGTATTCTGTATGTTGCGCAGGTATTGTGATGTTAGCTTTTTCATTAAGTTGCTGAGATAAATTTTCCCCAGCGTTACCATAGTTCCACATTTAGATACGCGTCCTTAAATAGCTCAGTGTTTGTGCGACTAATTGCGTCATAAAAGTAGGTGTCTTTTGCGGCATTTTTCGAAAAATACATCTTTAAATTCCATTTATGCCGAATTGCACCTATTTTAACTGTGGGTGAGATGATATTTATATAATGCAGTATCCAATCTTGCAATGCACAAAAGTTATTTTGCCCACTTTAAAGGTTACTATATTAGAAACAAGTTATTATTCTCATTTTGAAAGCCAAAAATGAGATGTTAAGCGATATCCAAACAATGACTTTCAGAGTCAAAACTAAGGAAAAGATAAAAACTCAAAATCCTGAGTTTTGTTTACAAATGATAGAATATAAAGGAAAATAAATGAAATTCCATGCCAAACTTTTTTCTCCATTTTTCTATATGATGTTATTCTCTAATTACATCAAAAATAAAATTCTGACTTTGAAAGTAAAATTAGATTAAAAGTCTATAAAATAATATGATTGGCACTCAAAATAATGGTATATGGAAGTCATATTTTTAACTTTCAGGTCTAAAAATTGACATTAATATCAAGTAATGAGCCTAAAGGTTAAAATAAGGTAACTAAACATTCAAACAAATATGATGCAGCTGAGTTTTAGAGTCACAAGGATGAGATTTTAAGGCAGCATTTTTTAAAGGCTAATTAAACGTCAGTTTTGTGACTTTCAAAGTAAGCAGTTTTTATATTAGTCAAAATAATGACTTTAAACACCACTGAAGACATAATACCCCACAATCTGTAATTTCTGAGTTAAAGGAAAGGATGTAAAGTCAAATAATGAGATTTGATGAGATACATTTGCCTTCAAAGTCAAAACTACGACAAATTAAGACTCTCGATAATAGGTTTAATGACACTCAAATGGCTAACAAGACATTTCTAGGTTCAAAAGGCATATATACTGAGCACATGAGATTGTTTGATATCATATTTCGTTTTCATACATGACACATTTGGGGGTATAAAACCAACCATTTGTGTAAGTTACCGTAAAACTATTTTTGGCGGCCGATTTGGATTTTCTTAATTATGATAAGTAGCTTCTTTTCCATGTTTGGACTTATGCCAGTTGTAGATATAATATTTTGTGGAGTCATGGTTAGAACAAGAAAATAGTGAAACCTTCCTTTTCATTTATTTCTAGTTTTACCGAAGGTTTTCCCTTCTGCACATCCATTTCTAGCAACTACAACAGTCTGGCGGCCAAATATGTCCTCAGAATCTATTGGAAATATCAAATGAGTTGTGAGAAAAGTTCAAACTCTTATAGCAACAGTTATGACTGGTATCAAGTGGAAAAGTGTCTGCAATTTGATATTCAAAATGGCGACTGAGGGTGACCATACAAACACTGAAACCTGACTATTTCGAATTCAAAAGACTAAATTTGACAAAATTAGACAGACAAATCCATTTTAAGACAAGAGAACTTTTTAAAGTCTGTAAAATTTGTGATATCCTTATTAGGATATGTACTATTTTTCATTGAGTGCATTGACTCCTAGCCGCCACCTTAGAGTAGAAGGAGTGTAGTGTGTGTAATTAAGGAGTGGAATTACTTAAGGCTGTATGATATTTGTATAGGTTATCATGCCATTGTGCAACCTTGTAACATGATGAGATTCCTGGGAGCCATCAAAATAAGTTATGAACTTGGTTTGGCTAGTGATACTACTATGGGCTAATGCACAGAAAACGGGGATTATCCTCTGACCACCATCTTGGAAAAGGTACAATTTGCACTACAGCAAACTAAAGACATGCTGTAGATTGCATCCATTGTACAATGTGACGAGTGTCCGTGCTTTCTCTGTCGGAAATTTTCACACTTAAACAGAAATGATGGGAAATCGTAAAAAGTTCATCGACCCCTGCCGCCATCTTGCAACAGAAGCAATATGTTTAAGTAAGGACTGGAATTCATTTTGGTTATATCCCGGTATAGGCTTAATCATTTTATTGCCCAATATTTCCCTTCTAACTCTAAGAAAGTACCTGAGAGCCATCAAAGTAAGTCATCTCATTAGTGCTCCTCCTACAAGTTAATGCAAACAAATGGGACGGTGGGGGATGGTTAAGTCAATTGCCCTATAAATATCTCGGAGTAGATACCATTAGATACCATATGTACTTAATCAAGTTTAGACCTGGTTTGGATTGCTACTATGTAACGAGTTGCCATTGCTTTCTTGATAGGTAATTCTCACACGAAGAGAAAAATGAGGGAAGTGATGAAAAAGGGCATTGACCCCTAACCGCCATCTTGGAAGAGAAGCAATGTGTATGAAAAAGAGTGGACGTGTTCTAAATTGTTTCCTTTGGTGCTATTTGACCAATCATCACCAATGGCGGCCATCTTGGTCTAAGTACAAAATGTCTTTAAACCAACACTAGCAACTTTCAAAATCACCATTCTAAAACTTCATTACAGATTTCGTCAGCTTGAACTCTGGGCATTTACACTGTGACCTTGGTTTCCGAATCCAGCGGTGTAGTGACGGATTTTTGTGGTTAACCTTAAGAGACTGGGTATCTATCTTCAAAAGATTTTTAAGGATCGATTTGTATTTCCACGTATGATGTGACTAGAATCGGATTCAGCCGCTAAATTAGTTACCAAATGAATCTTGAACCATGAAAATCGGTTCAGATTTAGTGAAGTTATGTACGGAAATAAAATTCAGCAATCTGTCAAAAAAAAAAAAAAATTCAAAAATCTGTCAAATTATTGATATTTGAGACAAAAAACATATCAAATAGGTACTTCATGTTCCAAAATAAACAAAGAGCGTGCTTATCATTGCAGACGAGCATTATTTCTTGCAACTTTCAGCAATGAGGAACACCGCTGGTCTTTGTTCGGGCTATGAATACCTGGTAGAAATACCAAGGTCAGTTTGTTATTTGCGGTTTTCTTTCGTTAAGAAATCGGCCAAGTCGTGACACTTTCGGCCAAGTCATGACGCCCAGTTTCAAAGGAAAGATTGTTCTAATGTCATACTTTAAATCCAGAGTGTACAATTTCTCTTGTTTGCCGGCCTAATCAGTTATACTATCTAAACTCATGCAAAATGAGAATAAGGTGAGATACTATGTAATGTACAAAATGCAATTTCTGCTAATTTAGTGTTAACTTTGAAATGTTGTAACTTTCTTGTTTCGAAAAGCAATAAACTTGTTGTTTTATGGGGAAATATGTAAATTGATGCAATTTATATTTCAGAGAAAAATAGTGAAAAGTCACACGCTTGGCACAAAACTGTAATTCAATTCACCACCAAGCACTTCAAATGAGGTATTCATTTCATAGAAAATTTTATTTTCTTTCATATGACACCTTACACGTGTTGACAAAAGGTGCATCAAACTTGTCCATGATTTCTTAGACATGGTTGCCATGTGAAAATGGCCACCAGGCCCACAAGCAACGGATGGTCCAAGGATGACTACCATTACTGAACATCCCAGGTGACTCCATTTATGCCTATAGACATATATATATATATATATATATATATATATATATATATATATATATATATATATATAGTATTGCTCGAAAGCTTTGCAAAAATCTTTTATGCCTGTTTTATTTACCAATTTCCAAGCCTCTACTGCTGTTACGTATCTCTTTCGAGATCCAGCCATTCATTCCTGTGGCGGACACAGTCGCATAATTTTTAAACCTGTGGAATATGTCTAACATTGGCAACCTTTGCCTTAGTAAGAGAGACAATACCACCAAATGATGAAAAACTGAGGTCCGATCTGGGTTTGAACCAACGACCTACTGCTTAACGTGCAGTACGCTCTACTAACTGAGCTATCGGAACTCTGCCGGAAGAACTGGTCAATTTAATTCAAATAACAGACGGGACAGTTACGTCACTTGTTAGCTCCGCCCAGCTTCTGTAAATACGGAATTTTAGATGTGACGTTGCGACTTCTAAATATAGAAACTGAAAAATGATTGGGAAGCGGACACAGTCGCATAATTTTTAAACCTGTGGAATATGCGTAGGATATTTAGTGTAATTTGTAAATATCAAACAAACGATATGAATGACGTCAAATCTCCTATTCACTAATGTAAACATGTTCTCCTTTCGACGGGATGAGGCTAATCTGATAAGCACAAATTCAAGTTCATCTCCAGTCCAAACAGCAGCTCAATGCTTTGTGCGCGACGTCTCCTATCACCACCAACAACGAGTCAAGATTTCCAAACAACGGATGCTACATTTTTATAGAAGGGAACAAAAAATATAGAGTACAGATCACTACAGACAGTTTCATAAATTTAGGAAAAAATAAATGGAGAGGGAGTCAGTGAGAATATAGAAAACAGCTAACAAGCATGCTGAAGTTAGCTCCGTACTCACCGTCGACCGACACTGTGAAGGAGCAGACGTCTGTGTTGTTGCTAGTATCAGTGCAAGTGCAAGTGACCGAAGTATTGCCGACAACAAATTGGTTACCTTGGTGATTACATACAGCAGGTTTAACTTCGCCCGTGTTATCAGTACAGTTGGCGTTCCAAGGAACGATTGTCCTATTGCTTCTGATATCGCTTTCGCATGTTGCAGTTGGTTTTGTTTTATCTGCCAAAGAAATAGACCACCAGAAAACGTTTAGTCGTCCATTTTCTGTAAAATGTTGATAGTTTTCTAATCCTCAGCAAACTTAGCTAAAGTTACCAAAGGTTGTCTTAATAGTTAATTTGAAGATATGACATCACAGTCATCTTTGTGATTGTTAGTAATGAGAGAGTGAGAGTACTAAAAGAGATTCGGATGAATATTGATGTAGAAAGCTATTGCCCAGTCCGGGAAATTCTCCCGTTTGGAAAGACACCAGTTATTGCGATTGGGAAAAACTGACGCAACACATGTACAGGCTTTTTGTATAACAAAGACAAGGTTAAGACGACGAACACTCATGAACTTGTGTTTTTTTCAAAACGGCATGGTGAAGGACTAATTACGACGTAAATTTCTGGTTGCTATGACAATATATCTATCGAAATGCACATTTAATTCCATTCTATTTCTATAAACTTTGCAAAAGGGTTCCAGAAACCATTTGCCATAAAACATGTTCACATAGAACGCATGGACTGTGGGTAAAAAAGGCAAAATGGCAGCGTCCATGACCAATTTTTCTCCCGATCAGGGAAGACTAGATTCTCTCAAACGGGGGCATTTCTCGAACTGTTAACATTGGCAAATCAACTCTGCTGTCACAAATAACATACACTCTGATGATCCATGACTGACCTTGCCCAAGATATCCCATATAGACTTAATACAACTTCATTTTATTCTCGGTATTTTACTACATGCCTTACACTATGAACATTTTGAGTATTTCACTACAGCCTTACGGCTTCATTTCGCTACCGTCATTCAAAGTGAAAAATTAGTTTACACTCTCTAAACATTGAAGATGGAAGAGTGAATAATTTCTCACATATTCAGTTCTTGAACTTTATTTTGTTATCAATGGGCCTTCTCTTCACATCAATATCAAGTAAGCTTAAAAGTGAAGCTAAGTTAAGGAATGGGGAGTGTTGCGGCATACAAATATAAACAGGGTAAAAGTGCTCTTTGGAAAGTTGAGAAAAAACAGTTTTATCTCAGAATAAAGTGCAAATTTAAATAGTGTCCTGAAGAGTGAAAATCTGGTTTTTGGTTAATGTTTCATATAGATAAAACCTTAGACGAACGTAGATGACGATGCCAATATGGGACTCTAGAGTTCAGAATGTGGACCCTTACTTTGAAATCTTGCTAGAAACTTGAACGGAGCTCTGATTTGGAAGTTGATTCTAATTGAAAATTTACGTTGAAGTAATTGCCAGGAATGTTTAAAACCTACCCTTTACTGTGACTGTGAAATTACACTCGCGATCATTGCCGGAGGCATCTGTACATGCACACCTGACAACCTCAGGACTGTCGGCAAGGAACAGAACACTACCATCGGGAGGACGGGTGCAGTTTGGTTGAAGCTGTTCTTGAGAATTGTCAGTACATGTCGCTGAAAACTCTAGCATTGCCCGATTCGTCGAGTTTGATAGAAATATTAGCATATCACCAGGACATGTAGGTATAGGAGTAGTTCGATCTTGTCACGAAAAAAAAAAATGCAGAAACAAGTTATCATCTTTCACCACATACGTTAAACAGACTTTCAAATGTTACATATTAACATCAGTGGCGAAAGTGGTTTTTTAGTGTGGGGGTGAATGGGTGTGTGTGTGTGTGGGGGGATTGGAGACTAGAAACGGAAAAGGGAATAGACTAAGGAAAAGGGGGGGGGGCAAGACCCCACGTGCTTGATGCATCTCCTATACTATTCCTGAGCTAAAAAGACAATTCTGAAGTTGAAAAAATGATATTGGGGCGTAGTGCCTGTACATTGTAAATCTACTGACGCCGCTAACAGGGGGTTAGGGGTTTCATTGAACCTCTTTCCAGGGAAGTTCCCTCACTGCAATGAACCTAGTATCTTACTGTGTTGAAATTGAACTCTGTCATCATAGGGATGTGCTAAAAATTAAGCTAATGGATTGTTCACAATTGGAAAAGGGCAATATGAGATAAAACGTGTATAATAAGAGTATCTGCGGGAACAATTGCAATAAACTTTCATACTAAGAAAGGTGAACAACGCAAAACGTTACAGTGTAGTTGTGTTATTTTTTTCTTAGTTGGTTTTGTACAGGGAAATAGTACGATTTCTGTGTTCATGGCTGCTGGAAGGGTAGGAAGAGTCCACAAATAATCTGAGGCCGTGGTTATTTGTGTCCCCTAAACTTATTCAAATGAAAATGAATACTTCCTTTAATTTATAGGAAAATATGGAGAATTTTTCAAGTCCTTAGAACACAAAGTTAACAATACTTCTTTTATTTGTGATGTGGCCAACTTTACATGTATTCGACAGGTATTCTTCGTTCATTTACGCAATCTGCAACTCTATTAGTGACATTTCTACAAAATGTTTTTTTTATGGCTGTGTTGGCTGTACCTTATTTGCGGAGACCCCCTACCTTATTTGCGGAGGGGAGGGGGTCAAGGAAGGAACAGTACCTCACGAACTTTGACGGGATTGACCAATTTAAACTATCAGGCTGATTAAGGCAAAGTAGTACAGGGAAAGAGAGGGAAACATAGATGGAAATTTTAAAAGGGATAACCCGGCCCGTTGCAAACAAAGTAACTCATTGAAGTGTTTTGATACCCTTACATTCTGGAGCTCTTCGAAGGCACTCATTTTTGGTAACTGTAGCTACCATAACTCATTGATTAAGTAAAATTATCCCAAAACCCCACCATGAGTCTGCACCTGCAGAAGACTAGGGTCATAAGCCCCAACGCCCAGCCCTGGCCTTCCGTCCGGATAATTTCTTTCCAGTTTTGTAGTCAGAGATAAAGTAAATAAGATAAAGTGTGGAAATTTCGAACGGCGGTCATTCACCTCAACAATTAGCTTGATTTAAGTTTTGCTCTTTAAAAGAAGATAGCTCTCTTAATACAGCCCCCAATTATGTAGCATGATTTGCGCTCGACTAAGTATATAATAAATTGCTTGGCTTTATAGAGGAAAATAGCAGCAATCCCGCCCTCCCATTACCAAATAATTAATTCCTCTTCAGTTGTAGCAGCTATTTTCCCTTTGTTGTATTTGTTGTTCTGTCGTAGGTATGAAAACATGTGCGTGTGTGTGAGTGTGGGAGGGGGAGCTGGGGATATGTAAACATTATTCTCAACTGGCAGATGGGGAGATACTTTGAATGTTAGGCTATTCACGATAAAAGTCAGCTCTATCTTGCACTTAATGAGCAAAAATTGCGTCACTGAACACGAAATTTTCACTAAAGCAAAATAAATGCTTTGTCACGGGATCCGTCCAAACACGGGACCTATATGTCGGTATACTGAATCTAAAACTTCGAACACCGTTTCGAGTTCCTGAGTCTTTCTGCTCAGATAAGTGATTCAGACCTAAAGTACCATCACCAAATCCTAGATTCCTCGATTCAGGTGTTGCCTATGCGCCCACACGCCGTTCATAACTTCGATCCGGATCGATATGGTGTTCACCGGAAGGCAAGAGCTGATCAAATTGTTCTGGTAATAGAAAAGCTAGCTAATCGTAGGTGGCCGAACTAAGCACATTAATACAATGTGCATTCATGATTATATTAAGCTCACTTTCACCTCCAGTGGGCAATGTATAAGGCCTTACATATAATAATGTTGCAGGAGTCTTGGAAAGACAGATGTTTAAAAAAGTCATGCAAGCAAATCTGCAAGATTCTCAAGTATAGCCCGCAGCAACATAAAGGATTTGGTTAAATCAGGCGCGTAGCTACGGGGGACCTACCCCCCCCCCCCAAAGTGTGTGTGTGTGTTCTAATAAAACGTCTAAGAATTAAGAACGGCGATCAATGCCGTGACCCCATTTGATACCTAGGCCCCCCTAAAAGTTTCATCCTAGCTACGCCCCTGGGTTAAATGCTCTTGCTACGTGGATAAATGACATTGCGATGGAGAGAAGTGCGATTTATAGCCTTTTTGAAATAGCCAATTGTGAAAGAATGTAATGGTTCTTTTGCAACTATATACCTTATGCATACGATATAACAGAGCAGAAAAGACTCCCTAGTTTGGAGGTACACCCATGGGCGTGGGTCATGGGGAGGACGGGGAACGCGTCCCCCTCACTTTTTGGAAAGGGGGACATCTTCAAAAAGTCCCCCACTTTTTCAAAATGATGAAAACTAAAACTGTGATGAATTGTATTATAACATAGATTACGAATTTGACACTACATTTCAAAAGCTAAATTGCGCCCAAATATGGCACCATCTGCCATAAAGACACCTTCTAATTTCCTTTTTTTCAAAAGGGGAGAGGAATACCCCTCCCCTTAGACCCCTCCCCCAGGACGGCGATTCGCAAATGGTGAAAAGTCCCCCCCCCCACCTTTGGGGATGAATCCACTCCACTGGGTACACCAACAAATGCAGACAGCTGATTTGTCAACCAAGTGCATACGCACGTAAGTCTACCACACGGGCGTGCGAAGTCTACTGAGTGTGTGCCTTGCGCTTCATTGTTTTGCCTCCAAAATGAGGTCGCCTAAAGTTATTGCACAAGGTCTTTACCTTCCTACTGTAATGAATTACTTTCTGACTGCATTTTAAACTGAAGCAACAGATTGTTCAATCATAATTTCACTGAAGTTACGACATCAGCATTAAAAAGATACATAAGTGTTTGCAAAAAAACAAATGCGAAAGTCCAACCTACCCATCACTGAGACGGTAAAATTACAATAGTCGTGATTATCGGAGTAATCCATACATGTACAAATGACTATCTCTTTATCGTCAGCAAGTGATATACTGCTACCATTGAGCGGACGTGTACAATTTGGTTCGATCTGTTGTCCCGAATTGTCAGTACATGTAGCTGTAAATTGAAGTTGCACTTCATTCGCCGAGTCTGGGATGAAGAGTCTCACATTATCAGGGCATAACGCTTCTGGAGGGGATCGATCTTGGAAAATAAGAGAACCAGGGAATTCATATAAATTATTCATAGTGTTATATCACTGTCTCTGAAATATTATTAAAGACAGTTTCTCATCACCCCACAGTTCATTTCTTGTGTGGTGATATGTAAAGTCTCAGTTGGTGACTGCTCTTTGATTGACATCAAACTTTGAAAATTCAAAAGATGCAGAGTGGCTTACATTCCAAGCAAGGGAGTGTTCAGATTACACATTAAAGCCTTGTAGCTTCAAAGGACTAAAACAAAATATAGGTTTGTTTGTGAACAAGAAGGAGCTTTATACAATTATAGGAGAAGCTACAAGTCACTAAGTTGAGAGAACTGGTACTGCCTAGAATGACTAGAATTTCCCTTTAAAGGAAAATTTAGGGCACAAAAATGGAATAGTATATAATATTTTATTTTCTACATTAAAAATGATTAGTACGGAACTTTTAGTACTTACCATAAGCCATAGATATAACCTTTGCATGCGTTTGTTTTATATTCGGTTATATTTGTTTCCTACGTTTTTGTTGAATTGAAGGGGATCTACCGGTGTTCATGTCGCGATACGTTTCTAAACAGTGCTCAATATAGTATTAACGAATAACAGTACTGGTATCTCTGCTTCTGAGTTTTTGTTAAACAAAATGATGATGTCCTATATCTAATTGATTCTGTACTAAGAAACCCTCTCAATGCTTTAAAAATCGAGCCATTTTGTTTTAAATTGTGTAGTATCACATTAAAGCCAATAAAATATTACCCCTTTTCCGTAAGCATACGTTCTTAAAAGAAAATAACTCGTTACATATTCATTTAGCCGGACAACTACTATCTCTACATATCAATTATTCTCATATTAACAGTAACAATTGAAGAATTTCTTTTGAGTTAATTAAGACTTGAAATGGATTAAACGATTCATTTAAGTCCAATAAAGGCAATAAAGTTGATTAAGATAATGCTACCCCAACAAGTTTAGTAGAAAAAGTACAACCATCTGTTAAAGTGACAGGTACATCTGTTCAAAAGGAATTCTGAATAAACTAAAAGATTTAAGAATTATTTTTGTACAACATTTTAAATATTGCAAAAAGTTGTTTTTACTTTTATAAAATCCGTTCACAAAAGCCATCAAACGTAAGCCATCAAACTGATGAATATTTTGCAAATAGTGAAACATTTTGTAAAACATTTAAGTCATTATCTGGTATCACATTATCTTCATGTTGTGCAAAGTGATCATGCTATTCAGGATAGGTTTCTCAAGATGGAGAGGAAATTTCCTTTTAATTATCCAAATGCAAGTCTTAAATTAAAAGGAGGGCAAAGGAAGATCAAGTAAGATCTTGCATTTATAAAACTGAAATAAGGTATTCAGTAGAAAAAGGCTAGTATAGTAAATAAAGAAAAAACTTAATCACGTAAAAAACAAGTACTTGAGGGAGAACTAGAAACATACCTTTCACATTGAGAGTGAAAGTACATCGGTATTCATTGGTAGATAGATCTGAACATGAACATGTAACAGTCTCATATTCATTGTACCTTTAACTGAATAAGTGAAACTTATACTACTTCATGGGCATCAAAGTCATGGGCATCAAGGTCGTCTTCCTGTTTCAATATTTACATGTTCGATTTACAGTGACAACTGATGAGTCCCCTTTGAACCAAACTTGAAAGTGAAGTGGATGTTTTTTAACGCCATTGAGGGAATTAAGTGGAGTAAGATAATGCTACTACACGAATATCGTCTGTAAAGTTCTGTTTGATCCGATGATTGTGGTAAAGAAATAAAGAAGAACAAGAAGTTAACATTGAAGAACTCGAACGTTAACTGGCTTTGAATGCTGAATACTTATTGTTGTCCAAAAGAGAAAAGGCCGTGATAGGCAGATAATATTTCATTTGTAACACTGCCCTTATCAGCCATTCTGTTAATGTTTCGTTTCGATTAATTTATTATACTTTTAACTGAATAAATGAAACGAAATGTCCTATATCAATTGCATCGAAGTCGTTTTCCTGTTTCAATATATACATATTCAATTTGCAGTGAGAACTGATGAGTTCCCTTTGAGTAAAACTTGAAAGTGAAGGATATGTTTATTTAAAGTCCATGGGAAATTGAGTGGACTAATATAATGCTACTAATTGATCATCTTCAAAAAGGCACCTCTATCTTAAATGAAAGAAAAGTCTGTTTAAAGAAATTCTAAACACAGTAAAAGGCAGTGCGTTAAAGATGTTTCTTGCAAAATGTTTTAAACTATGTAAGTATATATCCGTTTACTATAATGATTCCCCATGAAAAGGAAATCGTTAGCCACCAAATTCATGAATGTTTGGCAAGTAGGAAGACACTTTGTTATACATAAGTCGGAAGCATTATCTGGTATTACATCATGTGAGACTTGTGTTAAACTCATCATTCTTTTGAGTCAAGACCAGTGTTTTCAAAATGAAGAGCACGTTCCCCAATATGAATATCCAATTGCAAGTGTTAAATCAAAACAGGACAAAGGAATATCGATTGAGAACTTGCAGCGTTTTAAAACTGAAGTAACACGTTTAGTCAAATAACGTTACCAAAAGGAATAGAGCACATACGTAAACACTTTAACAAACAGGTACTTGAAGGAGAACTAGATATTTACCTCTCACTCCGACTGTAAAATTACACTGGTCAAAATTGGAAGATTTGTCTGTACATGTACAAGTAACTGTCTCAAGATTGTTGTCCAGTGAGAGAAATTCCCCATTTTGTTGACGAGTGCAGTTAGGTTTAATGATTTCTCCGGAATTATCACTACAATTTGCTGAAAACTGAAGTTCTGTTTGTTTCGATGATTGTGGAATGTAGAGGGTTACTTCAGGAGGGCAGTGGGCTTGAGGAACATGTTGATCTTGTAAAGAAATAAAGAAGAACAAGAAGTTAACATTGAGGAACTCGAACGTTAACTGGCTTAAAAGGCTGAATACTTATTGTTGTCCAATAGAGAAAAGATCGTGATAGGCAGATAATATTAAATTTGTAAGGTTCCCCATATCATCCATTGGGTTTATGTTCGTTTCCTTTACTTATAGTACTTTTTACTGAATAATGGAAACGAAATGTCCTATGTCATGCAAATCAGAGTCGTTTTCCTGTTTCAATATATACATGTTCGATTTACAATGACAACTGATCAGTCCCCTTTGAGTAAAACATGAAAATGATCGAAATGTTTCTTTGAAGCTCTTGAGGGGATTGAGTGGATTAGTGTAATGCTACTAAAGGAGTATCTTCAAAAAAGTACTTCTGTCCTTAATGAAAGATCTGTCCGTTAAAACAAATTCTAAAGAAAGTAAAACACCAGCACGTTAAAGATTTTTTCTTGCAAAATGTTTTCAACTATGTTAATGTATATCTGTTTGCTTTAATGATTAGCCTTAGAAAAGAAATCTTTAGCCATTAAATTTATGAATGTCTGGTAAGTAGGAAGGCACTTTGTTATACATTAGTCGGAGGCATTATCTGGTATTACATTATGTGAGACTTGTGTAAAGTCATCATGCTCTGGAGTCAGGGCCAGTGTTCTCAAAATGAAGAAAACATTTCCCGATATGAATATCCAATTGCAAGTGTTAAATCAAAACAAGGGCAAAGGAACAACGATTGAGAACTTGTAGCTTTTATAAAGTGAAGTAACACTTTTAGTCGAATAATATTACAAAAAGGAATATTAGCACATACGTAAACACGTTAACATACAAGTTCTTAAGGGAAAACTAGATATTTACCTCTCACTCCGACTGTAAAATCACACTGGTCAAAATTGGAAGATTTGTCTGTACATGTACAAGTAACTGTCTCAAGATTATTGTCCAGTGAGAGAAATTCCCCATTTTGTTGACGAGTGCAGTTAGGTTTAATGATTTCTCCGGAATTATCACTACAATTTGCTGAAAACTGAAGTTCTGTTTGTTTCGATGATTGTGGAATGTAGAGGGTCACTTCAGGAGGGCAGTGGGCTTGAGGAGCATGTTGATCTTGGAAAGAAATAAAGAAGAACAAGAAGTTAATATGAGGAACTCGAACGTTAACTGGCTTTGAATGCTGAATACTTATTGTTGTCCTAAAACAAGGCTGTGATAGGCAGATAATATTAAAATTGGTACCTTGCCAATATCAGCCATTGTGGTAATGTTTCGTTTACTTTCATTTATTGTGCTTTTTACTGAATAAGTGAAACGAAAGCACTATCTTAATTGCATAAAGTCGTATTCCTGTTTCAACATATTCATGTTCGATTAACAGGGACAACTGATGAGTGAAACTTGAAAGTGAATGATATGTTTCTTGAAAGTCCTTGGGGTTATTGAGTGGATTAATGTAATGCTACTAAAAGCGTATCTTTAAAAAGGCACCTCTATTGTTATACGACAGATATATCTGTTCAAAAAATTCTAAACAAAACACCCCACCCCACATTTAAGATTTTTCTTGCAAAAGGTTTTAAACTATGTAAATATATATCCGTTTACTATAATGATTCCTCTTGAAAAGGAAATCGTCAGCCACCAAATTCATGAATGTTTGGCAAGTAGGAAGACACTTTGTTATACATTAGTCGGAGGCATTATCTGGTATTACATTATGTGAGACTTGTGTAAAGTCATCATTCTTTTGAGTCAGGGCCAGTGTTCTCAAAATGTAGAAAACATTTCTCGATATGAATATCCAATTGCAAGTGTTAAATCAAAACAGGACAAAGAAATATCGATTGAGAACTTGCAGCGTTTTTAAACTGAAGTAACACGTTTAGTCGAATAATGTTACTAAAAGGAATATAGCACATACTTGAACACGATAACATACAAGTACTTAAGGGAAAACTAGAAATTTACCTCTCACTCCGACTGTAAAATTACACCGGTCAAAATTGGAAGATTTGTCTGTACATGTACAAGTTACTGCCTCAAGATTGTTGTCCAATGAGAGAAATTCCCCATTTTGTTGACGAGTGCAGTTAGGTTTAATCATTTCTCCGGAATTATCACTACAATTTGCTGAAAACTGAAGTTCCGTTTGTTTCGATGATTGTGGAATGTAGAGGGTCACTTCAGGAGGGCAGTGGGCTTGAGGAGCATGTTGATCTTGTAAAGAAATAAAGAAGAACAAGAAGTTAACATTGAGGAACTCGAACGTTAACTGGCTTTGAATGCTGAATACTTATTGTTGTCCAAAAAAAAAAAAAAGCCGTGATAGGCAGATAATATTAAAATTGGTACCTTGCCAATATCAGTCATTGTGGTAAAGTTTCGTTTTCTTCTATTTATTGTGCTTTTTACTGAATAAGTGCAACGAAAGTAGTATCTTAATTGTATAAAGTCGTATTTCTGTTTCAACATATTCATGTTTGATTGACAGTGACAACTGATGAGTGAAACTTGAAAGTGAATGATATGTTTCTTGAAAGTCCGTGGAGGAATAGAGTGGATTAATGTAATGCTACTAAACGAGTGTCTTCAAAAAAGCACCTCTATTTTTTAAACCACAGAAATATCTATTAAAACAAATTCTAAAGAAAGCGAAACACCCCATCTTTAAGATTTGTCTTGCAAAATGTTTTAAACTATGTAAATATATATCCGTTTACTATAATGATTCCTCTTGAAAAGGAAATCGTCTGCCACCAAATTCTTGAATGTTTGGCAAGTAGGAAGACACTTTGTTCTACATTCGTCGGAAGCATTATCTGGTATTACATTATGTTAAACTTGCGTCAAACTCATCATTCTTTTGAGTCAAGACCAGTGTTCTCAAAATAAACAACACGTTTCCCGATATGAATTCGGAATGCTAGCATTAATAAAAAAAAAAAAATAAAAAAGGAATATCGATTAAGAATTTGCAGCGTTTATAAACTGGAGTAACACGTTTAGTCGAATAATGTTACTTAAAGGAATATAGCACATACGTAAACACGTTAACATACAAGTTCTTAAGGGAAAACTAGATATTTACCTCTCACTCCGACTGTAAAATCACACTGGTCAAAATTGGAAGATTTGTCTGTACATGTACAAGTAACTGTCTCAAGATTGTTGACTAGTGAGAGAAATTCCCCATTTTGTTGACGAGTGCAGTTAGGTTTAATGATTTCTCCGGAATTATCACTACAATTTGCTGAAAACTGAAGTTCTGTTTGTTTCGATGATTGTGGAATGTAGAGGGTCACTTCAGGGGGACAGTGGGCTTGAGGAGCATGTTGATCTTGTAAAGAAATGAAGAACAAGAAGTTAACATTGAGGAACTCGAACGTTAACTGGCTTTGAATGCTGAATACTTATTGTTGTCCAATAGAGAAAAGACCGTGATAGGCAGATAATTTTTCATTTGAAACACTGAGCTTATCAGCCATTCTGTTAATGTTTCGTTTCGATTCATTTATTGTACTTTTAACTGAATAAGTGAAACGAAATGTCCTATGTCAATTAGATCCAAGTCGTTTTCCTGTTTCATTATATACATATTCAATTTACAGTGAGAACTGATGAGTTCTATTTGAGCAAAACTTAAAAGTAAAAGATATGTTTCTTTAAAGTCCTTGGGGGAATTGAGTGTACTAATATAATGCTACTAAACGAGTATCTTCAAAAAGGCACCTCTATCTTAAATGAAAGAAATGTCTGTTTAAAAACATTCAAAGGACAGTAAAAGGCCGTGCGATAAAGATTTTGCTTGGAAATTGTTTTCAACTATGTAAATATATATATCCGTTTACTATAATGATTCCCCTTGAAAAGAAAATTGTTAGGCACCAAATTCATGAATGTTTGGCAAGAAGGAAGACACTTTGTTATACATTAGTCGGACGCATTGTCTGGTATTACATTATGTGAGACTTGTGTAAAGTCATCATTCTTTTGAGTCAGGGCCAGTGTTCTCAAAATCTAGAAAAAAATTTCCCGGTATGAATATCCAATTGCAAGTGTTAAATCAAAACACGAGCAAAGGAATATCGATTGAGAACTTGCAGCGTTTTTAAACTGAAGTAACACGTTTAAGGCCCGGTCACACTACAGCGATTCTGAATTTGGATTCGGATCCGATTTTTCCTGTAAATATCGAAGTAGTGGATCTCCTATAAGGACGGTCACACTACAACGACGTCGGATTCGGATTGCTTCCCGATCAAGTATTCCAATCCGACTAATTTTTTTGATCGGATAGCAGAGCGACCCTTATCGGAAAGCTATCCGAATTTCTTACTTTTGTCTTATCATCGCCCATGTTTGTGCTGACGTCATGCAACATATTTGCCATAGCGACGGCCCAGCTGTTCTAGCTCTGGCCACACGACCAGCAAGAAAGCCTGATTGAGGAAGTCATACAGGATCATTTGCTTTAAAATTGACTTGTGTCGGTTTTGGAATGACACTTATCAAGGCTTCGCAAGGACAAGGCCAAGTATAGCACCATAAAGGCAGAAAAGATCGATGGGAATGGTGCGTTTATTCTTGTTTTGTGGTCAAAGTGTTCAACACGGATATTCTCACAAGCGGAGTTAGGCAATGGTGCTCAGTAAGGCCTAACATTCAGTGGCGTAGGAACCGGGGGTGGGCCAAGGGGGCAATGGCCCCCCAATATGTTTTGAGGGGGGCCAAACGTCATTTTAGCCCCCCCCAATAATTGCTAAAGTTTACAGTTTCGTTTTACCCATTTTTGCTCTTAAGAGGACAATTTCTCTAATAAAAACCTACAACTTTCGGCGCGCTACGCGCGCAGGAGAGATAATCTGGTTTCGTCAATTGTTTCATTCTACATCACTAGATAGCGCAAGTCCTTTCCCCCTTACCATAACACGTAGGAAAAGTACACAGTTGATGTAGAGGTCGTAAATTTCATCCCTTTTTCAATTTAAAAAGCACCGTTTTACCCTCTCTTGTGGTATCCGGGCACTGTTCTGGCCGCTCCAGAGGGTGTCCTGGTGCGACTCGAGAGGGCTGTGTTAGGTTTCTTTGGTCAGGGAAAACGAAGCTGGTCAGAAAGAAAAGTGGTGTAACCAGGTTCCTAGGCACTTTCCTTCAAAGCTCCGTTTTCTCCGGACCAAATGTGTTTTTAGTGCTGTCCGACAGTCAGATGCCGTTTGCCTACTTTGTCCCGTTATTGGGTGTGGATTATCTTCCGTTGGTTCTTTCCTACCCTGTTTATGCAACAGTGTACCTCACAGGTTTGGAGGCCAACGAAGGCATACTGTCAGATGAGGGAAACACTACGTATTATATGTCAACTGTAGGGGACGTTTTGCAGTCCAGTGCGGGGGACCAGATACCGGGCCATTTTTGATGACTTTGTCGGTCAGGTCCAACCCAACGACTATGCGTCAGGGCCGGAAGTGTGGTGTGTAGTCCACAGCAGGACACTCGATCACCGCCGGCGTGACCTGCTGTGGCGCATCGCACACGACGCCATCGTAACGAATCTCAAGCGCTTCGGTGGCGTCTTTGGAGGAATGGCATTTGCCCCCGCACTGGATGCACAGGTGGAGAGTGTGCCACCATCGTGTTTTGGCAGTGTGGCTTTTGTGGGCCCTCCTCTGGGAGTGGTTTCAAGCTCTGGCTGATCGCCTCACGTTTTTGTAACACCTGGGCGGTCAGTCCAGGACTACTACGCTTTGTATGGTCTGTCCCCAACCCCCGCCATGCAATACAAATTCGCTGTTCGCGGGATACTTACCTTTGTTTTCCGCTTCCATAAAGCTGGCTCTTGTGGAGAGAACCGGTGTAATATTGTGTTTAGGGGAGAGGGGAAGCCTGCGGACGTCGTTCCTGGGCGTCGGTGAGGACGGAGATTAAGCTGAGGGTGGAGGCCGACTTCGTCCATTTGCACAAGGTCGACGTTCGGCAGGTGTGGGGTCCACTTGTTTCAGTGCGGGCGGCCGGGTGATAGTTAATTTGTAATATTGTAAATATTGAAATTGTAAATAGTCCTTCGTTATTGGCTTGGGTTTGGGGCGGTTTTTGTACATAGCACAGACATTTTGTTATCTTGAGGTTACCCTTTGCCACAACTGCTCCGGGGCACCCTTGGGCAAGGTGCCACCTGTATTGCCCCGGTGCTTTTTTAAGTGCTGTTGCCTTTGGGCGTAGTGTTTGACCCTTCGGGCGTAGTGTTGCCCTTTGGGGCATAGTGTTGCCTTCTGGCCGTAGTGTTGCCTTTGGGGCGTAGTGTTTGCCTTCGGGCGTGTTGTTGCCGTGGGGTGTAGAGTTGCCTTCGGCGTTGGTGTTATCCTTTGGGCGTGTGGGCGGAATTTGTTTGGGTGGTATGTGGTTGTGGGGAGTTGTTTTGGGGTTGGCTGCAGTGCAGTTACTGGAGTTCAGTAGTAACAAAGACTCTTTTGTTCCCTGTTGTACGGTATGTATAGTTTGTTTAGCATTTGTGTTTTGTGACCGTCATGGTTTTGTTTGGGTTTGGGATTTTTCTTTAGTTTGCCAGTGCCTGTTTCTACGTACTTAAAAAGCTCACATATATGTCACGAACCACACAAATTACTCTTATACATGTATGAAGATACGAAAAGTTCAGGTCTTCGGCGCGTCCTGGGTAGGACGTTAAACTGCATCCGGTTGTGGAGCTTGTTAAAGCGTGGGGATAATGAGGTTACCCTTGCCACAACTGCCTCTGGGGCACCCTTGGGCAAGGTGCACCTGTATTTGCCCCGGTGCTTTTTAAGTGCTGATGCCTTTGGGAGTGGTTTTGCCTTTGGGCGTAGTGTTGCCTTCGGGTGTAGTGTTGCCTTCGGGCGTAGTGTTGCCTTCGGGCGTAGTGTTGCCTTCGGGCGTAGTGTTGCCTTTGGGGCGTAGTGTTGCCTTCGGGCGTAGTGTTGCCGTGGGGTGAAGAGTTGCCTTTGGGCGTGGTGTTTCCTTTGGGCGTGTGGGCGGAATTTGGGTGGTATGTGGTTGTGGGGAGTTGTTTTGGGGTTGGCTGTTGTGGCAGTTACTGGAGTTCAGTAGTAACAAAGACTCTTTTGTTCCCTGTTGCACGGTATGTATAGTTTGTTTAGCTTTTGTTTTTGGGACCCGTCATGGTTTTGTTTGGGTTTGGGATTTTTCTTTAGTTTGTTAGTGCCTGTTTCTACGTACTTAAAAAGCTCGGCGCGTGCAGACGTGTTTCGTCGAGCTCTCGTCGCTTTGCCGTGCTCAACCTTATCACTGTGTGATAGCTGTACTACTTATTGCAATTGTGCATAAAACCTTATAGCGTGCTTTTGTTGTAGTTGATAAGTAGGTCTGGTCGTGTCCATTTGTTTGCGACCGCGCTTTGTTTCTGTGTAGCTTGTGTTTTTCTTACTTCATTCTCTTTTTTGTCCTTTGTAAAACTAGTTGAGGTTTTTTTCTCCTTTCGTGGCCTCGAGCCACACAAACTGGTGCTATGCCCGGAAGTCGGGATAGCACAATTGTTAAGTTGGAGTTTTCGTCTGGGGTGAGTGTCCCTCCCCCACAGGCGTTTACTGTGTTAAAAGACAATGGTGTCGAAATTAAAGAAATAGAGATGTTGCAGGCGCTTGAGGCCCGAAACACGTATGACCTTAAGTTTAAGTCTGATGCTGCCCGTGTTAAGGGTGTGTCATGCCTGAAGGGGGTAGAGGGGCTCACTGTCACCCCATATGATGGCTCTGTGGCGGTGACGGTGCTTTACCTTCCCTTCGAGGTCGATCAGCGCCTGGTTGCGAGGGTTTCTAGTCAGTACGGACTGTCTCTGAAATGTGGTGGTGTAAATATACTGGGGGTGAGTTGAAAGGTATATTTAATGGCAAGAGACAGTTCCGTATGGAACTGGGAGGGACATTCCATCCTTCCTCTTCATAGGGGGTTCCAAGGCCCACATTAGGTACTTTTGTCAGCCCCGTACCTGTTTTAGATGTGGAGAGCAGGGGCACGAAGCCAAGTCGTGTCCCAACAGACGATGTGGGAAATGCTTGCAGTTGGGGCACGGCAAGGCAGAGTGTCCCACGAGGTACGGTGTAACCTCTGTGGGGAGGAGGGACATGTGTTTGGTGCCTGCCCCACATCGTACTCTGCTCATGTCAGTGCGGATGTGGGGTCGGCACCTGAACCCTCGCAAACAGGCCCGCAGTATTCAACTCAGGAATTAGAGGAGGCGGCACTTCAGGTGGAACAGGACTTCCTTGCCTCCAAGCAGTGTGAGGGAGGTACTGGAACTCCTGAGGTAGACTCTCCGCCACCCTTAGCAACGACACCCAGTCAAGTTGAAATAACGACAGTAAAGGAGGACCTCGATCTGTCCTCGGACTCGGCAATGTCGGATGGCGGGGAGCCTGCCTCAGAGCCTCCTCCAAAGGATCCACCTTCGGGGGAGGGTTGGTTTGATTTGTGTGAGGGGGAGGGGCCAGAGCCTGCACTGAAGAGGTCGGCCTCGGGCGAGGTGTTAGACAGGGGAACCCATCACTCTGGGACGCCCGTACCGAGCCCACGGATTAAAAAGATAAGGTCCCAGCCAGAGTATTCGGTGTGAATGGTATGTGCCCAGTTTTCTTTTGGGTTTCTGTTCAGTCTGTATCTGTGCTCATGCATGCTATAAAGTTTGGTAGTTCAGTGTAAATAGGTTTGCCTTTGTTCCACATTAGGTCCGTCCGGCTACAAGCATGTGAAAAGCACATCACCTTGTTAATATTGTAAATAGTGGGGTTGGCCACATAAAAATTTGTTGCTGGCCTGGTGTATATAGTTGTCCTTGTGTTTTATGACACGTCAGGTGTTTTCGTTCCCGAGCACGTAAGGAGCACCCATAGTTACAAAAAAGCATTGTACAGTCTCAACCTGAACACTCTTCTGTTAATGTAAATGGGTATGTAAATAGTTTTGCCTAGTGAGATTGTAAATAGTCCTGTGTAACTGGCTTGGGTTCGGGATGGATTTATACAAAGTTAACACAGAAATTTCGGTTTGGGTTTTGTTCCTCAGTGCCTGTTTCTATGTACCTAAAAAAGCTGCTAACCTGTAGTTTTGCGTGAATAAATTTGTAAATTGTCTTATGTAATTAACCTTTGTATATAGTCCTTTGTTCATAGTAACACAATTTTATGTTTGTAGGTGCATGTTAATATTTTGCTGTTGCGTTTTTGCCCGGTCCGGTTTGGGTTCTCGCCCTTTGTTTCTAGTGCCCGTTTCTGCGTACTTAAAAAGAAAACTAAAAAAAATATACTTGCACTCACGATAAACTATGTGGGCACGGTCTCTGCTGCATTTCCGTTGATACTGAAGTCGGATCGATTACAGAATGCAAATTACTTGCAAACTGAGAAACATGTTACATTTAAATATGTCATAACATGGAAGGTTGCACCGAGAGTTAAAATTAGCCAAAGCTAGATAGGTATGTACCATAGAAGGAACTCATTCCGATTCGCCTGAACGATTACAAAAAATAAAGAAAAAATCATAGAGAGAAGACCTGCAGGGATAGTGCAATACAGTAGGCCTATTCTTGACTCTTAGAACTTGAAACATGCGTAATAGTCGAAATCATTTGGCCTGCATTTTGTTTGGGCACACATTTGCCATCTTAGTGCAGTCTGCAGCTACATTGGCCCAGTCGCTTGTAACAGGTAGTTCCGTTATGAAAACTACAACTAATTTTGTTGGCCACAGAAATTTTGTTTTGCTATCTGGGTGTAAGGTAACTTTGTTGGCCTAAATGATTGTAAGTAGTTCATGGTTGTGTTCTTGCCGGTCCGGATTTGGTTCTTCCTGTTTGATAGTGTCCGTTCCTATGCACTTAAAAAGCACAACAGTTCTTGTTCTTGGAAGTGACATAAGTTGCCTTGAATGATATGTGATATTGCACACGACACAAACTTATAAAAGAGGGCACTCTAGCGTGCGAGTTTGCTTTCCACTTGAAAGGTCTGGCAAATAGCTACGTTAAGACCATTATTGTGTTTATGCTGGATCCGGTTTTAAAGGCGAAAGCAATTTCAGTTATTGATACTTCGTACGAAGTAGTTACGCCGATGTAGTTTCTCAGTGCCTGTTTCTACGTACTTAAAAAGCTCACCACACAATTACCTTAGACCTGAATGCGTTTTTGTACGAAACTGTTCCTTGCTCAAGGAAAGCAAACTGCATAGAAACTTTTGACATGACTCACGCATTTGCCGGGACTTCTTAGGGAAATTTGAATTTTTTTCTCACCTTATTGTACCCCATAATCGGAGAAAACAATTTTCAGATTGAAAGGCATGTAAACAACTCGCAAGATTCAGTGAGAGCTTACGTAACTGTAAGAATGGTCCCAGCGAAATCGTGACTCTTACCCCAACTTATTTGATACTTACGTTTCTCAGGTAGGAAGGGTACAAAGGTTTGACATGATTAGGCTGAAAAGTGCTCAGTGTGAACCTGAATGATAAGATTTCGGACAATCTAAGACAAATTCATCTTTTTGCATGTATATATTTGTGCGTGGGTGCGTGTGTGTGTGAAGAAATCTCAATTCGTGAAACAAAGAACTTTTTTTTTTTTGCTAGACTGACAGTTTCTGTTGAATTTTATGCTTAAATGGTGACAAGATCAACGCTTAGTTTGATCGTAATTTGTGTACAGTACTTTGGCAGAAAGGTAACAGTAACACTAAATTACGCGACGAGTAAATTTTCGATCCCGCTTGCCAACTAGCGAGTTGGTTTTAAGATTTTTGTGGAGGTATGCATGCATATGTCAATGGCGTGAGCAATGGGGATGCCCCCATTGCGCCCCCTCCCTATAAATAGTCGGAGAGGGAAATCAACTAGTCGGAGGCAGTCTGACCGAGCCTGACAGAGTAACAGGCGAGCTCTCCATCCCTTCAATTGGACCGTCATGCGTGTTTTATATGCTTCAAAATAATTCAAATATCGCACAAGCCAGTGAGCCTCGACTGGAAAAAGGCCGTAGCCGGCCCGACTTTAACCAACTGGTTAGAAACAGCCATAAAACATCTAACTCCAAAGGGGAAGGGGAGGGTCCCCTAAGACCCCTTCACCCGGACATTGAACAACTAAACTTTGCAACCCTATTAGAAGTTATTTTCCTTTCCAAAGGTTATCCGGTAAACAAATAGCAGTTCCTGAAGAGACGGTAAAGCATCTATTTATAAAGATGACTTTCTTCATATTTGTCATTAGGTAGATGAAAAGCCAAAAGGGAGACGGGGGAGCCGCCCCGCAACATATTTTTGGTATTTTGTTACGTATGTTTTTTACCATATTGCTAGCGTTACCTTATTTGTATGCGGTAAATAGGCCTGCTGTCTGAGAGGTATTTTGGACTAAAATTTATTGCGCTCCGCGACAACCCATGGCGGCGCGGAGCGCTGTAGGTCTGTCTATGTGATTCGACCCCCCTCCCTTGACAAATTCCTGACTACGCCCCTGTCATTATGAGGCACCATTCTGCAAGGCTAAGGAAAAAGTGGGTGTGCAGTATTTTACGTGGTTATTTACCACCAAAATTTTCTCTTTTAGTTTTCTTTTAAATCAAAATCTTCTCGTGTATGAATGACCAAAGTTAAACAACTCTGGACCTGTGCATGAGAACAGGATAATGCCCTCTCGGGGGTTAATGCTATCACTGGATGCACTCAGGCTGCGCCCTTGTGCATCACTTGCATTAACCCACCGGTCATGCATTATCATGCTTTAATGCACAGTCCATCGTTGTTTGACCTTTAATTATCACTCGGGCCCACCTATAATTCTCTTCAACAAGTTTCAACATTGCTTTAAATACAAAATAACATCAGATCATGTAGTATGAATGGTACTCGTCAAACAGCCCATACACATCATAATCATGCATACAATAGCTTGCATTGTCGAGCAGTTTCTCGGCATGCAAAAATCATAGTTATTGGTAAATGCTTGGGTGTCCAGTCTTAAATGTGATATAAAACCGATAATGAGCAGACCAAGGTGATAGATGAGATGTCAGCTGCCTCTATGATGATGTCATCAGATCTCTTAAATCACATTAAGACCATGTACCCTGCTTTTATTCCCATTCACAAACAAAGTAATTACAAATCTGTGAAAAAGTTGAATTTTTAATAAAATTTTTAGGTCACCTGTTAATTTGTCATATAACTCAGAGTTCAATTATGACATCATCTGAATTTAATACATGCGATCGTTGCAAGTATTGATCTAACTAAAGGAAAGGTCAGACTCACTCAAAAAAATGCCACTTCTTTGAAACAAATTCATTTAAAACTCAACCGTTTGAGCAAAATTTAGTTCAGTTGACATAACTAATACTGTACAACGTGTCTGTTGATGACATTTTCACATATATCTCTTTAAGGCAATGGAGAAAAGTTGCATGTGTGCTCAGTTACTGTACATTGCCACGTTCTGGTGTACTGTAAGCTTTGCATCATTTGATGCTCTAGATTTTAATCTCACATATGCATAGGAAATAACTGGATTGGAAAAGATAACTCACATGATTTTATTTATTTATATTTTTATGAAAAACTTTGCTTGATACCTCGTTCGAGACCGTCTTACGGATGTTGACAGGTGTAAGATTGTCAGTCTTAAAACTCTGACACATTAACACATTCGTGTTGATGTGTCGTTAAATCCAATCTAACTAACTTAAAACTCTGACCCAGTCTGCTCACCTCCTGTGCCGCCCGATCAACAGCAGCACCACCTCTTCCAATGGAAAATGATGCTACTAGATCATTCAGCACATTGGTTGGGGTACCGGGGGTCCTCGGTCGAGCCAGCTCCCTACAGGCCAGGCACCAGCGATACAGGTTTTCGCTTAGTGCGACCTGTGCTGGCCCATAGGTTGCTGCTGTCTTATGATTTTGGACCTGAAAAGTAGTTGAAAAAAAATTGCAATTAGTTGTTACCCCTTTTCACGGAGAGGACTTAAAAAGTGTAATAAGATCTGCTCTCATGACGTGTTTGGAATATTTGAACTATCCTGGGTATGACGTTAAACTGCATCCAGGTTGTGTGAGGAGGAAGTGTGTTGCGAGTAGTTTGTCCCCAACTATCGCCTATAAAATGCGAACATGATACCGTTGTTACTCATCCCATGAATAACTGGTTGTCGGTGCCACAAAACCAAGTACGCCCCCTCCATGGTTGGCCCCCTATGGGCTGGGGTGTAGAATATGCCCACAGTATTCCCTGCCTGTCATAAGAGGCGACTAAAGGGGAGGACTTGCATTGTATTTGAACAATATTTGAAACCAAACTTGAACCATATTTATCTAGTCGACACTACATAACACATTCGTGTTGGTGTGTCATTTAAGCTCATCTAACTACCGTAACTTTAACTAATTGGAATATTTGAAACGGTAATGAATTTACTGACGTTTGATGGAATTGTCTTTTGTTGAGCAAATGACAAATAATGGACATGTAACTGAGTTGTAATTTATATTGCACTTACGCGTTGGTATAATCTAGGTATGAGACTGAGAATGTTGACTTAAAAAAATTAACATAATCGCAACATTCATATGACCTTCATACTCGTATGACTTTACAACAAGAGCTGACTTATTTCATGATTCATTGTTGATGAGGAAGACCCCTGTGGTCAAAGATCCCCTTATTTTTATTTGAAAAGGTAAAGACTTTGAGCTAATTAAGTTATTTACCATATGCTAAAACAGTACAGTATGTGGTCATACAGTTCTCTGTATCTTTAATCTTCATTTTGTATGCTCAGTGTATAAGAATGATGGAATTCTTGGAGTAAATGATAATGATCTTAATGTGAACCATACTCTGATAAATGAATATAAAGCTAACCTTGATGACATGGAATTGGTCCAGTGCCCCAACCAACTCGACCTGTGCCTGGCAAAATTCCGCGAGGGTCAGTCGAGTGATTACGCCACTTCTGTGACCAGAGCTGAGGAGGATCAAAGTGATAATGTTCCTCAGTCTGGCCAGGCGCAACCACTCAACTGTGTCAGGCGCAGATCGTAGTGCCCCTGTTGAGAGGAAAATATGAGATGGATGAAAATTCATAGTAAACTGAAAGAACAAGAATGCATTGTTTGTACCTTATCAAGTAAGAAATAACCTTTATTGAGCTTAAATCAGGTAAATAGCCTCTTTGATGGGCAGAGAACGGAGAGGCCTATTATATCAATTCTCTGCAGAATTTCCTCATGCAGCACAAATGCATCTATGAAATCCAAGCATTACATGCCTATTGCTTCACTGTGAAACATTATTTTCCTCCCACGATTACAACATCTAACATCGGTTGTGGAGCTTGTTTAAGCGTGGGGATAATGAGGTTACCCTTTACCACAACGTGCACCTGTATGTGCTTTTTAAGTACGTAGAAACGGGCACTGAGAAACAAAGGGCGAGAACCCAAACCGGACCGGGCAAAAACGCAACAGCAAACTATTTACATGCACCTACAAACAAAAAATTGTGTTGCTATGTACAAAGGACTATATACAAAGGTTAATTACATAGGACAGTTTACAAATTTATTCACGCAAAACTACAGGTTAACTATCACCCGCCCCGCCCGCACCGAAGCAATTGGCCCCCAGCGCCTGCCAAACGTCGACCTTGGCAGACGAGCAAAGTCGGCCTCGACCCTCAGTTTGATCTCCGTCCTCACCGACGCCAGGACGACGTCTGCTGGCCTCCCCCCTTCCCTAAAAACAATATTACATCGGTCTCTCCATATAGCTTGCTTAATGGAGGCCGAAACAAACGTAAGTATGGCCCGAACACCTGTATTGCCTGGTGGGGGCAGTAGACCATACAAAGCATAGTCCTGGCTGACCGCCCAGGTGTTACGAAACGTTACACGGTCAGCCAGGCCTTCAAACCACTCCCAGAGGAGGGCCACAAAGCCACAATGCCAAAACACATGTGGCACACTCTCCCACTTTGTGCACCCAGTGCGGGGGCAAATGCCATCTCCAAGACGCCACCGAAGGCGCTTGAGATTAGTTACGATGGCGTCATGTGCAATTCGCCACAGCAGGTCTCGCCGGCGGTGATCTAGTGACCTGCTGTGCACCACGCGCCACACCTCCGGCCCCAAGGCGTAGTGGCTTGGTTGGACCCGGCCAGCCAAGCCATCAAAGATGGCTTGGTACAGGTCCCCCGCACTGGACTGCAAAACGTCCCCTGCAGTTGACATCATACGGAGAGTGTCCCTCATATGACAATATGTCCTTGAGGGTCTCCCGCTGTGGGGTACACTATTACTAAAAAGGGACGGAAAGAACCCACGGCTTGAACAACCCCCCCCCCCCCCCCCCAATAGCGGACAAAGTAGGCAAACGGCATCTCACTGTCGACAGCGCTAAAAACACACTTGGTCAGGAGAAAACGGAGCTTTGAGGGAAAGTGCACAAGGCCCAATCCCCCATGATTAAGGTCCTAGTACACCACCTTTCTTCTGACCAGCTCCGTTTTCCCTGACCATAGGAATTTAAATACGGCCTTCTCAAGTCGCACAAGGACACCTTCTGGAGCAGCCAGAACAGTGCCCGGGTACCACAAGAGAGGATAAATGAATCTATTAATTACTGTTACTTTCCCCATCAGACTAATGTAGCGCCCTCCGTAGTCTGCCAACCTAGCTTCCACTAGGTCCACTTTCTCATTCCAGGTAAGTGACTCGGGTGAACCGTAACCGAACCATATGCCATTGATTTTTATGGCGTCGTCTACCCATGATGCCACGAAGGGCAGTTGTTTCGACCGCCACTTACCTAGACGGAGTCCTTTGGTCTTGGTGGGGTTCAGTCTGGCACCTGTCGCTCTTTGAAAAGTGGACAGGGTGCCAGTAAGGGCCTTGAAGGAAGCTAGGTCAGAGACTACGCATGTAACATCATCAGCATACTGGAGGCACTTGACTGTGGCACCACCAGGAATGTGAAAAGGTCGGAACATAGGCTCTACATGGAGGGCTCTTGCGAGGGATTCACTGAACAATACATAGAGCAAAGGTGACAGTGGGCATCCCTGCCGTACCCCACGTTGGACTCTGAAGGGGTCCGACGGTAGGCCATTAACAATAACACGACTATATACACTATTATACAATAAGGTGATCCACTTAACAAAAACTGAGTTCAGGCTAAACTTCTTCAAGACTTTAAAAAGGAATCCGTGATCAGCCATGTCGAAGGCCTTCTCCTGATCGAGGGAGACAAGCGCACAAGGAAGATCACGATCCATCACATACTCGACCAAGTCCCGCACCAACCAGAGGTTCTGCTGAATACTGTGTCCCCGCACCGCACATGTCTGAAAAGGTCCCACAAGATCCGGCATGACGGTGCCTAGCCTGTTGCAAAGGGTTTTCGCCAGGATCTTGTAGTCCACATTTAACAGGGTGATTGGTCGCTTGTTTTTTGGTTCAAGGGGGTCACCAGGCTTGGGTAACAATGTTATTACTCCTGTGCGCTGCGAGGGGCTCAACGAGCCAGCAAGGAAGGCAGAGACGAACACATCACGGAGATCGTGTCCAACGGTACCCCAAAAGCGTTTGTAAAATTCTACCGGAATACCGTCGGACCCAGGTGACTTTCCACCGTTCATTTTCGCCACTGCCTTCCAGAGCTCGTCGACAGTCAAGGGGGAACCAAGTTCATCGTTCTGCTCTTTAGTGGGGGTCTTGGTAATGTTATCTACTAGGGACTTTTGAAGGCCCTCATCAACATCTGCTCGGGTGTAAAGCTGTTCATAGTATCCTTTAAATACTTCTACGATGTCCAGAGGGTCCTTCTGTACTGCACCGTGGACGTCACGGACTGCCTTTATTCGACGGTCAGTAGCATACTTTGTGACGTCCCGGTAGAATTTGATGGTTGGTTTCTCCTCCGCCTCCACACAATGAACACGAGCACGAACACGGGCCCCATGTAGTTTTTCATCAAGATACTGCTGGATTGCGTGGAGTGCAGAGGAGTCCCCATCCCTCTCCCTAGAGCAGAGCGAGAGGAACTCCTTCCTTTTTCGACGATGTAAACTGTTTGATGCGAGACTTGACATCATCCCACCATTCTAAACCCGTAGAGAATGCCGGCTTTAAAGTTCGCCATCCCCCATACCTGGCCGTAAACTGGGTACAATAATCATCCTCCATTAGAATATCTGTGTTCATTTTCCAGAACCCCCTTCTTGCTGGCCATGAATCTGGGGGTTGAAAGGAGACAGTAACTGCATCATGATCCGAAATTGGACATGCCACAACTTCACAATCACTCGGCGACAGAGCCAGTGGAGAGTACACCCGGTCCAGCCTTGAGGCGTCCGTGCCATCAGGGCGGTGCCAAGTAAACACGGACAAGCCGGGATGTTTCACTCTCCAAACGTCAACCATGTCGTGATTCTTTGTAAACATGTCCAATTCCGTCATGCCGACACTACAGCCCGAAGACGTACAAGAGGCCATTCGGTCAAGCTGTGTGTCGGGGACACAGTTAAAATCTCCAGCCAGGATACAAGGGGCACTGCCAGGAACGAAGGATGGCAGGGTCATGAAAAAGTCCCTTCTGTCAGAAGGCCGATTAGGAGCGTAAACGTTACAGAGGAAAAGGTTCCCACATGGATACTTTATGGTTACGCACACCAACCGGCCCTCATGATCAGAATCAACTTTCCGACCAGGGGAGTCCACCTTGGCGAAACTAAAATAACTGAACCACATGATGTCGAAGAACCAAAGGAAGCGTGCAAACCCCCTCCCCACTCAAAGGAACAGGTGTGGACATCGTCCTCATTCACAATGTGGGTCTCCTGGAGGAAAACGAAGTCCACACCTAGTGATCTACAAAACTGAAATATTCTGGACCGCTTCCGGCTGTCCCTCATGCCGTTAACATTCAGGGTCAAGAGGGACAGAGGATCAACAGCCATTGTAAAATAGGGGGCTACGTATCATCTACCTGGGCCCTAGCCTTTTTATTACTACGTGGACTCGGGGTGGGTCGGTCAGACACCTCGCCTGAGGCCGACCTCTTCAGTGGGGATTCCGAGTCGAACCCCTCACAAAAATCAAACCAGCCCTCCCCTGATGGTGGATCCTTTGCAGGAGGCTCTGAGGCAGACTCTCCATCATCTGACATGGCAGAAACAGATTCATTTTCCGAAGAGATCTGAAGGTCCTCCTGCACTGTCATCGCCTCAGCCTCCACGGGTGGCGGTGAGGATGATGATGGAGAGCCTGTCTCAGGGGACCCGGGGCCCTCCTCACACTGTTTGGAGGAGGTGAGAAAATCCTGCTCTACCTGTTGTGCAGCCTCCTCCAACTCTTGAGTGGAGTACTCTGGGCCTGACTGCGAGGGCTCACCTGCCTGCTCCACATCTGCACTAGCACGTGCAGAGTACGATGTGGGGCAGGCACCAGAGACATGTCCCTCCTCCCCACATAGGTTACACCGCACCTCGTTGGGACACTCGGCCTTTTCGTGCCCCACCTGCAGGCACTTGCCACAACGCCTGTTGGGACACGACTTGGCTTCGTGCCCCTCCTCTGATGAACACTTAAAACAGGTGCTGGGCTGCCCAAAGTATCTTATATGAGCCTTGGAACCCCCTATGAAGAGGAAGGACGGTATTTCCCTCTTCAGTACCATACGGAACTGTCTCTTTCCGTTCAGGATGCCCTTCAGCTCACCTTCCTTGTAGGTGACCCACCGCATATCGGAGACAGTCCCGTACTGACTGAGAACCCTCGCCACCAGGCCTTGATCGACCTCAAAATTCAGGTACAGAACTGTCACCACCACAGAGCGATCATATGGGGTGACAGTGAGCCCGTTGAGCCCTTTAAGGCGCGAAACACCCTGAAATCGGGCAGCATCTGACCTGAACTTTAGGTCGTACGTGTTGCGGGCCGCAAGCGGCTGCAACATCTCTATTTCTTTTACCTCCACACCATTGTTCTTTAACATAGTAAACGCCTGCGGGGGAGAAACGCTCGCCCCGGACGTAAACTCTAACTTAACAATTGTGCTATCCCGACTTCCGGGCATAGCATCAGTTATGTGGCTCGAGGCCACGAAATGAAAGGAGAAAAAAACCTCAAACTAGTTTTACAAAGGACAAAAAATAGGATGAAGTAAGAAAAACACAAGCTACACAGAAACAAGGCGCGGTCGCAAACAAATGTGCACGACCACACCTACTTATTAACTACAACACAAGCACGCTATAAGGATTTATGCACAATTGCAATAACTAGTACAGCTAAAACACGTCTGCTCTCGTCGAAGACCTGAACTGGTTATGTTTTTGTCCGGCCCGGGATGAGTTCGCCTTTGTTTCACCGTGCCTGTTTCTATGTACGTAAAAAGACTACCTGTATTTGCCCTGTGCTTTTTTCGTGTTGTTGCCTTCGGGCGTGAAGTTGCCTTCGGGCGTGGTGTTGCTTTCGGGCGGGTTGTTGCCATCGGGCGTGAAGTTGCCTTCGGGCGTGGGGTCGCCTTCGGGCGTGGTCTTGCCTTCGGGCGTGGTGTGTTGCCTTCGGGTGTTGTTCTTTTTTTAAGTACGTAGAAACGGGCACTGGAAACAAATGGCGCGAACCCAAACCGGACCGGGCAAAAACGCAACAGCAAACTATTTACATGCACCTACAAACATAAAATTGTGTTACTATGAACAAAGGACTATATACAAAGGTTAATTACATAAGACAATTTACAAACTTATTCACGCAAAACTGCAGGTTAGCAGCTTTTTAAGTACATAGAAACAGGCACTGAGGAACAAAACCCAAACCGAAATTTCAGTGTTAACTTTGTATAAATCCATCCCGAACCAAAGCCAGTTACACAGGACTGTTTACAATCTCACTAGGCAAAAACTATTTACATACCCATTTACATTAACAGAAGAGTGTTCAGGTTGAGTCTGTACAATGCTTTTTTGTAACTATGGGTGCTCCTTACGTGCTCGGGAACGGACGTGCTCCGGAACGAAAACACCTGACGTGTCATAAACACAAGGACAACTATATACACCAGGCCAGCAACAAATTTTAATGTGGCCAACCCCACTATTTACAATATTAACAAGGTAATGTGCTTTTCACATGCTTGTAGCCGGACGGACCTAATGTGGAACAAAGGCAAACCTATTTACACTGAACTACCAAACTTTGTAGCATGCATGAGCACAGATACAGACAGAACAGAAACCCAAAAGAAAACCGGGCACATACCATTCACACCAAATACTCTGGCTGGGACCTTATCTTTTTAATCCGTGGGCTCGGTACGGGCGTCCCAGAGTGATGGGTTCCCCTGTCTAACACCTCGCCCGAGGCCGACCTCTTCAGTGCAGGCTCTGGCCCCTCCCCCTCACACAAATCCAACCAACCCTCCCCCGAAGGTGGATCCTTTGGAGGAGCTTTTTACGTTCGTAGAAACGGGCACGAAGAAACAAAGTAGAACTTAAACCTGACCGGACAAAAACACAACTCTGAACTATTTACAGAATTCTGTACATTGCGCTAGCAAACGAAATGTCTGTGCTAACTATGTACAAAACCACCCAAACCCAAGCCAATCACGTAGGACTATTTGCAATTTCAATATTTACAATATTTACAAATTAACTATCACCCGGCCCGCCCGCACTGAAACAAGAGGACCCCAACACCTGCCGAACGTCGACCTTGGCAAACGGACGAAGTCGGCCTCCACCCTCAGCTTAATCTCCGTCCTCACCAACGCCAGGACGACGTCCGCAGGCTTCCCCTCTCCCCTAAACACAATATTACACCGGTCTCTCCACAAGGCCAGCTTTATGGAGGCCGAAACAAAGGTAAGTATCCCGCGAACACTTGTATTGCATGGCGGGGGTGACAGACCATACAAAGCGTAGTCCTGGCTGACCGCCCAGGTGTTACAAAACGTGAGGCGATCAGCCAGAGCTTGAAACCACTCCCAGAGGATGGCCACAAAGCCACACTGCCAAAACACATGGGGCACACTCTCCCACCCTGTGCATCCAGTGCGGGGGCAAATGCCATCTCCAAGACGCCACCGAAGGCGCTTGAGATTCGTTACGATGGCGTCGTGTGCGATGCGCCACAGCAGGTCACGCCGGCGGTGATCGAGTGTCCTGCTGTGGACGACACGCCACACTTCCGGCCCTGACGCATAGTCGTTGGGTTGGACCTGGCCAACCAAGTCATCAAAAATGGCCCGGTACTGGTCCCCGCACTGGACTGCAAAACGTCCCCTACAGTTGACATAATACGTAGTGTCTCCCTCATCTGACAGTATGCCTTCGTTGGTCTCCAACTGTGAGGTACACTGTTGCTAAACAGGGTAGGAAAGAACCAACGGAATGATAATCCACCCCAATAACGGACAAAGTAGGCAAACGGCATCTGACTTTCGACAGCACTAAAAACACATTTGGTCAGGAGAAAACGGAGCTTTGAAGGAAAGTGCACAAGGCCCAATCCCCCCTGCCTAGGAACCTGGTACACCACTCCTTTGGAGGAGGCTCTGAGGCAGGCTCCCCGCCATCCGACATTGCCGAGTCTGAGGACAGATCGAGGTCCTCTTCTACTGTCGTTATTTCAACTTGACTGGGTGTCGTTGCTAAGGGTGGCGGAGAGTCTACCTCAGGAGTTCCAGTACCCCCCTCACACTGCTTGGAGGCAAGGAAGTCCTGTTCCACCTCAAGTGCCGCCTCCTCTAATTCTTGAGTTGAATACTGTGGGCCTGTTTGCGAGGGTTCAGGTGCCGACCCCACATACGCACTGACATGAGCAGAGTACGATGTGGGGCAGGCACCAAACACATGTCCCTCCTCCCCACAGAGGTTGCACCGTACCTCGTTGGGACACTCTGCCTTGCCGTGCCCCAACTGCAAGCATTTCCCACATCGTCTGTTGGGACACGACTTGGCTTCATGACCCTGCTCTCCACATCTAAAACAGGTACGGCGCTGACAAAAGTACCTAATGTGGGCCTTGGAACCCCCTATGGAGAGGAAGGATGGAATGTCCCTCACCAAGTCCATACGGAACTGTCTCTTGCCATTAAATATACCTTTCAACTCACCCCCAGTATATTTACACCACCACATTTCAGAGACAGTTCCGTACTGACTAAGAACCCTCGCAACCAGGCGCTGATCGACCTCGAAGGGAAGGTAAAGCACTGTCACCGTCACAGAGCCATCATATGGGGTGACAGTGAGCCCCTCTACCCCCTTCAGGCATGACACACCCTTAACACGGGCAGCATGAGACTTAAACTTAAAGGGCAAGAGCAGTCCCCCCAACTTATTTTGAAACAGCTAATTTTCACTAATTTCTTCTTATTACTCTTTCAAGTACCTTTCATGATAATTTAGAACTTAAATATTGCATATCCAAGGTAGACCAATGATTTACTCCCCATAAATTTAAGAATTCAGTGAGAAAAAAAAATATTGTCACATGATCCTCAAGAGCCATTCATGAAACAGGATAGACTACTAGACTAATTCAAAATGGGATGACTGCATTTTACCTTTAAGGTCATACGTGTTTCGGGCTTCAAGCGCCTGCAACATCTCTATTTCTTTAATTTCGACACCATCTTTTAACACAGTAAACGCCTGTGGGGGACGGACACTCACCTCAGACGAAAACTTGAAAAAAACTTCAACTAGTTTCAGCAGTTGAAAAAAACTTCAACTAGTTTTACAAAGGACAAAAAAGAGGATGAAGTAAGAAAAACACAAGCTACACAGAAACAAGGCGCGGCCGCAAACAAATGGACACGACCAGACCTACTTATCAACGACAACACAAGCACGCTATAAGGTTTTATGCACAATTGCAATAAGTAGTACAGCTATCACACAGTGATAAGGCGGTTGAGCACGGCAAAGCGACGAGAGCTCGACGACACACGTCTGCTCTCGTCGAAGACCTGAACAGCACAGTGTGTGTTGCTGCCTTCTGGCGTGTGTTGTTTTCCTGTTTGTAAAGTCTTGTGTGCTGGGTAGGCCGGGGGTGTCGTATTTGTTGGCCACAGAAATTTTGTTTTGCTAGGTTAGTGTAAGGTAACTTTGTAAATGTTTGTAAGTAGTTCATGGCTGTGTTCTTGCCGGTCCGGATTTGGTTCTTCCTGTTTGATAGTGTCCGTTTCTATGCACTTAAAAAGCCCCCCACGATTACAACATCTAAAAAAAGCCCAGTCAACATGGTGGGGGGTTTTTTAAGTGCATCGAAACGGCACATGTAAACAAAAAACAAAACTCAAACCGGATCGGACAGGAACATAAAGGCAAAACTATCCACACACCACCAAATCAAACAAAATTATGTTCACCACAACAATAGAACCACACACAACCTGACAACAACCCAGATACCCCACAGACCAACCTCCCCCTGGCCACACTAAAAACAAAGCCCCACATAGACCACACACCCAAAGACATCACCACGCCCGAAGACAACACCAAGCCCGACGGCAACACCAAGCCCGAAGGCAACACCACGCCCGAAGGCAACACCACACCCATAGACAACACCACGCCCGACAGCAACACCACGCCCGAAGGCAACACCACGCCCGACGGCAACACCAAGCCCGAAGGCAACACCACGCCCGACGGCAACATCAAGCCCAAAGGCAACAGCACTTAAAAAGCACCGGGGCAAATACAGGTGCACCTTGCCCAAGGGTGCCCCGGAGGTAGTTGTGGCAAAGGGTAACCTCATTACTCCCACATTTAAACAAACTCCACAACCGGATGCAGTTTAAAGTCCTACCCAGGACAGTCAACATGGTTTTAATGTCTTTAGAATTGTTACTTTATCTTTCTCACTGACAGACTTTAGCATGAATAAGCATTTGGTTCAATCAAAGTTGGTGGGGGGGGGGGGGGCTAAAGAGGCAACACCGTCTGTCTAAAGCTTATGCAAATCCTATTCAAATTACAACCTTCCTCTGTTGTCCTTACTGTTGTATCTTTTCAATCTTATACATGTGTATTCCCTTTAGCGGTACCAATCTGTATGGTTCAAACGTCTTTTATTCAATCTAAAAATGTTTCTTATTGTTTCATGTCTTCAACATTGGGGTGTGAAAATTGTAGCTTACAACCGACACTGTAAATAAAAGATGATATGTAGTGCCAGCATACCCTGAGAAGATTCCATTGCAGAAACGGGTGCTGTTACGAAAAAAATAATTTACTGGATGTTTCGAATTCAGGCTATGTAAAAGACATCTTCAGTATGTGGCATGTGAACATGTCATGTTACTTAATTTTCATGCTTGATTTTGGAATTAAGATTTAAAAATAATACATTTGTTAGAGTAATAAGAATCTGCAGATGTACAGGTTTAGTCAGCAATAAGCTGGGACACACAAGCTTAGGTGCCTATATGGGCAATCCTATACATGCGAAACCCATTGTTGTCTAAAAAAGTATTGTATTGCCTTCATTCCATATAATTGTGATTGTGACACGTTGCCATCAATGCTGCTGTAAGGCCGATTTTCAGACGATGAGTAGCGTGCGGGCCTCACACAAAGTTTACAGAGTCCGAGCGGAAAAATATCGACAGGAGAATCCAGAAAAATGGAGAGAAACGTTTCTTGAAGGTTCACAATATTTTATTGGTCCTTCCAGATAACAAACTCGAACAGAATACAGGAATACAAGGTGATCGGGAACAAATTTTATGAGAGAGTCCTAAATACGGGTCTGGTTGAGCTGATGTCTAAAATCAAACCCCTTACAAATCTTACTTTGGGCTCCGACGTTCAGAAATCCTGAGAGCCCGCCAAAAGCTTAATACGTACTGATTGGCTAAAGCAATAACGTCATACACATAAATTATAATAACACTCTGTGAATGGTTGGATCATACATGAGATCACGCAATGTCAGCGCACAGCTGGCGTGCGCGTCTTTCCAAGCATTCTATCTCAATAACACTCTGACAGCTCTCTGACGCGTGATTAACTTGGCAAGGAGCCAAGCCCAGGCAGCGAGAAGTCTGTCGATCCTGACCTTGAGCGTGACCTTCAGCTCAGAGTGCAAATAGCATACAACACAACCCAATTCGTAAGTGTAATAGCAGAACACATACAGAAAATATTTAAGTTTGAAGAACAACTAATAATACGTCCACATAAGATTCACCCTTAATGAGAAATGTCCTCATTTCTACTTCATAAACTTTAAACTTCAACAACAAATTCGAAATAATATCTTCGTGAAAACATCCAATATGATAATTCAAACACTTTTCAACAAGAAAATATAGGTAAAATTTGAATACATACAAGCATTTGGCCAAAAATGGAGAAATACAATCTTTACCTGTCACTCGCCTTAAGTCAATGCTATAATATCTACTGAAAATATATCAAGTCCCTTCAGAATGTAGGCTTTCAGTAGAGACCAAACTATCTATACAGTTGTCAAAACTTCATTTGGATATTGTAATTTAAGTGAAGATACTGTACACTTTTATACCCTCTAAAGTTGTGTGAGCCTCTAAATCTCTAAGTTAAAAGCCTGCCAAGGAGTACACCTTTGTTTACCCCTAGCTAAAAAAATATGATGAAAAATTTACCATGTACCAACCGTTTTCAATTTAAAGATTACACCACTCTGCCGAAGCCATATCGTACACTCATTCTACAATCTTATATGCAAGTTTCGTTCTATACATTCCAACAAGAACCATCTGTGGTATACATGCTGAGTTAACCTGCCATCACACAAACGTTTTTCTCGCTTAAAGTACCACTGTATTAAATCCCATAAAAATTAATCTGAAAGCATAGATGCCACACGATAAAAACAACAAACGCTATCCTCTACCATGATAAGCTTGTACTTAAATTAGAACAGAGGACCGAGATGAAGAGGATCAGGGCTTACTTAGCATTACCATGGCTGATCAGACTATGGCTGCCACACCACAACCGTGACACAAGAGTACTCCTATCTGTACTTCTGCCGCAGCAGACCCTTTTGCCTTCAATCTCGACACAAAATTACTAGATTAGGGGATAAACGCCACCTCTCCTACCGCCGTTTTGAGATTCGGTTTAATGATAAGAGTGTAGTTAATCCCAACATAAAGGAATAATAAATTACAAAATTGCCACAAACAGTGAATAAATTGAGGTGCACCTGCAATAAGATAAATACACCAGTACTCCAGTAAAAATCAACATCTGCTGTAATAACATGACAACGCAAGCATGAACAACCATTACTTTACACCAGGCAACAATCCTGTACCTTCTGCTTTCTTTGTACACTAAAGTTTCCATTTACAGTTAATGGCACTACCTTACATCCTATGATGTAATCCTTTGGCGATTTAACTGAAGATACATGTATACAGATATACAAATGTACCCGCATGTATACGGTACAAGTATAAAACACGTCATAGATCATGTTTATGAAATTGCATAAACATAATATAAATGAAAGTTTCAACCAAGGAAAAGCCCTGGGGAGAAAAAGGAAGGGGCCAACCCCAACCAACTTCCCCCAAATACTTATACACATACCATACCATTTAAATAAAAAAAATGCATAAAACTCAATTACGATAGACAGAGCAAAATAATTTATAATGGAGCTGCCTCACAGGGAGAAGGAAGGAGGCCCCAATTCCAACCAAGTCCCCCTGGAGGCGGTAGGATGAAAACTACAAAAAAAAAAAAAAAAAAATTTAAACAAAGTCACTGCATCAGGCTAAGTGGTAGACAGAGAGGACAGGAGGGCCCCAATCTCCTGCCCCCTACCCCAGCCAAAGACATCCATAAACTCTGGCTAGGATACACAACCTCAATATCCCAATTTGAGCAAATTGTAATGCTGAAACGGCAAACAATAAATACGAGCATCAACTTAATACACAAAAATCAACGGATAGACCACAGATTTTGCCTGTTGATTAGACTCATGATTGGGGACAAACACACCTCATACATCACTATATGTCAAAAACTCAGGTAACGGAGGTTCACCACTCACGCCCCTGGTCAGACTTGTAACATTTAATTAAGGAAAAAGAATTGTCTACATAAATTAACTAAGCCTGGGTGATTCTCACCACTGGTAGAGAGTTAAAATTTGCTTGACGATTAGTCAAGATTAGACGAATAGTCAAGGGCTGCAAGCTTATCTCTCTGTTTAGCCGGATCATCTATCCAAACTAAGTCACCAATAGTGTATGGCTGAAACCAACTTTTGGAATTAAAGTAATCAGCCTGTCTTGCTTGACATTTGACAAGTTCCTGACCTACAAGATAACTTGCATGCTTCATACGCTTTCTGCTGGTGTTCAGTGTCTCCATGAGGAGTGTGGACTATAAGTGGGTATGACGTATAAGTGCGTCCTGGGTATGTGCGGCGTCTGTTCTATTCAGCCAGTTTAGAGCAGGACCACACATGTTTGTCCTCTAGAGGACGTATTGTCCATTTGGGACGTAGCTCCATAAGGGAGCAGAACTCCTTCGGGAGTATTGTTTGGTTTCGCCCCTTGGCTCTTCGCCAGAGTGTCGAGGGGACTTTTGAAAAAGTTCATACGCTTTGTGACTTCATCTACAAAATCATCATATGAAGTGGGAACTGAATGGGAACTAGCAATACCACCAAACATTGTTTCAATTGGCATTCGTGCTTCCCTACCATGAGCTAAGAAGAATGGTGAGTATCCCGTGCCTGAGTGTACACTAGTATTATATGAGAATGCAATGTGGCTAAGCATCTTGTCCCATTGACCACCAACGGTGATTAATCTCTTACTCAGTTCATTCTTCAAAGTTCGATTAAACCTTTCCACCTGACCATCACATTGGGGATGATAGGGACTGGTTCTAGTCTTAACAATTCCCATGAGCTTACACAATTTCTTCATTAGATGAGACTCGAATTGACTACCTTGATCTGTGTGCAAAATTTCTGGGATACCATGTTCACAAAAATAATTGTCAAATAGACATTGCCCCATTGTCTCAGCAGTTTGGTTAGGCATAGCATACAAGTTAATATATTTGGTAAAGTAATCTGTCACTACCAAAACATATCTATTTCCACTGGAAGAACACGGTAATTCTGTAATATCAGCAGCCACTCTTTCAAAAGGCTTACTAGTCACCATAGGCGGCAAAGGAGCTCTAAATGGTGGATTAGGTTGTCTTTTAGCTTCACATGCAATACATTTCTTGCAGTACTCTTGGATATCTCTAATCATATATGGCCAATAACAGCTTTGTTCAGCTCTTTCACATGTTCTCTTAACACTAAAGTGACCACATAATGGACCTCCATATAGCTGTCTTAGTACCTCAGGTACCAAGGCACCAGGGATAACAACCTGCAGTTTGTCTTCTACTCTTTTACATAACAGGCCATTGTGAATTTCAAGATCATCAAATGCATGCCATAAGTTTCTCAAACATGGACTACCATATTTAACCTCACTAAATGGTGGTTTTTCACCCAGTTCACACCATTCAAACGCAGTAAATATATCCAAGTCTTGTCTTTGATGCCACAACACATCTTGTGTGCTAATGTCACTACAAATATCATTTTGCATGCTCAAATGTGGCATCGTAAATAGTTGCTCAGAGCATTCATATGGATTGACACCCACACTAAAAATACTATTCAGTTCAATGCTCTGACATTCTGAGCCTATTGCTTTCATCGGGTCGGCAACCTTACTCTCATGCTGTTTTACATCATCTTGTCTTAATTCTGGTAAGCGAGAGAGGGCATCTGCATTCAAATGCTTCTTTCCCTTCTTATAGATTATTTCCCAATCGAGAGGGTCTAATTCAGTCATCCACCTAGCCCTTCGACCTGTACCGTCATTCTCTAAAGATAAGGTCCTGAGACCCTTTAAAGGCTTGTGGTCTGTTATGATCAGGAAATGATTAGAACACAGGTAGTGTTTACAATGTCTAATGGACCAAACTATAGCCCATAATTCTCGATCAAATGTAGACCATCTCTGTTGACCCTGGGTTAAAGTGCTACTAGCATACGCTATCACTCTTTCCTTACTATCCTGCACTTGTGCCAGGACTGAACCTATGGCCGACTGAGAAGCATCAGCGTAGAGTTTGAACCCTGAGTCAAAATTAGGAAATGCCATTACAGGTGGGTTGATCAACACCTGCTTAAAGTACTGGAAAGAATCCTCGCATTGTTCATTCCAATTAAAAGGAACATCCTTCTTTGTAAGTTCATGTAAGGGTGCTGCCTTTCTTGCAAAATTCTTCACAAACCTACGATAATAAGAACTCAAACCCCAAAATGACCTAACCTCCGTAACACTTCTAGGGGTTGGCCAGTGGAGAATTTTCTCCACGTTCTTAGGATCAGGTTTGATACCATCTTTGGATACCGCATGACCTAGGAATGTCACTTGATTCTGAAAGAAATGACACTTACTTGGCTTAAGCTTAAGGTTTGCCTTGCGCAATCTTGTGAACACATCCCGTAAATTGTTCATTTTGTCTTGAAAATCCTTTTCAAAAACCACTATGTCATCAATGTAGACCAGAGCCTTTGACCAATGGAAACCATGTAATACTACTTCCATTAATCTTTGAAATGTCGAAGATGAATTTGTAAGGCCCATAGGCATAACCTTAAATTGGTACAAACTATCGCCAGTGGTGAAGGCAGTTTTCTCTTCGTCTTCAGGACTCACTTCTACTTGCCAGAACCCACTGGATAAATCCAGGGTACTAAACATTGTGTTACCTGACAAAGCATCTATGGTATCATCTGTTCTAGGCAAGGGGTGAGAATCCTTTGTCACACTGTTCAGTTTTCTGTAATCTACACAAAACCTATACGTACCATCTTTCTTTTTGACCATCACAATCGGAGAGGACCAGGGGCTAAAGCTCTCCTCAATAAGGCCATTGTCCAGCAGGTTATCACACTGCTTTTGAATTTCCTCCCTGATTTTTGGGCTAGATCTATATGCTCGTTGTTTTACAGGGGGGGGGGGGGGGTATCTCCAGTCTTAATGGCATGGGAGACTACATCTGTTCTACCAAAATCAGTATTATTCTTGCTAAAGATATCACCGAACTCCTCTAGCAAGGCTTTTGCTTCATGGACTTCATCTGTTGTAAGATCAGTTTCAGACAGATCAAATTGTAAGGGATTGTCATCACCTTTAGCAGGGTAGGGGGGGGGGGGGGCTCTACCTCAGGTTCACCATCATCGACCATTGAGTATAAATCTTCCGGGTCACCTGTGATTACATAACCATGACCCAGCCTGGTCCCTTCTGGCAAGTGATTATTAGAATCCGATACATTCATTACCAATACACATGCTTTTCTATTTCTTACTGTAGTAATAACCCTGGCAGGTGTAACTCCAATGCACTCCTTAAGATCCAGAGACCCAAATATAACATCAATATTCTCAGGTAAATTCTCATCAAGGGCTACTGGAATAATGCATTCTGAATTTGGACAAATGTCCACTGACTTGTTAACAAACATATTACAAACACCAGGAATAACCTTGGCTTTAGAAATGAAAAGAATTTCCTCACCGTTCTGGAAAACAACCTGTTCACTTCCTATACTCACACTAATATTGAATTCAGCCATAAAATTGCATCCAATAATTAATTTCTGACGCATACCCTTAACAACCAGAAATTTTCCCAAATATGAACCTTTGCCTATGGATAGGTTGAGTTCTACAAAACCAGTCACAGGTAAAATATCACCTGTGGGGGAATATACTGTCAAATGAGTTTCTACAAGAGGTATCACTTTAAGAGCTGTATGACTCTGACGAAAACCATCATCAATTATAGAGACCGTTGCACCTGTGTCCACTAATGCATTAGCAGCTACCCCATTCACATTTACTTTAATATAGGGCAGTGCTTTACCACTTGTCAAAATTGAGTTAGTACTTGCCACATTTTCATTTGAGGGGACAACTTCAATTCTAGCTGATGAATGTCCCACATCACCAGCTACATCTCGTTTAAATCAGCCCCTACATTAGTAGACGGGGGGGTTTTCTCCTCAAAACTAACCCTCCTAGGACTGGTATTGCGTCTACTAGGTGTACTGTCCCTGGACCTGAACCCTCTGGGGTTGGGACTCGGAGACCGATATCTGTAATCTCTCATTGGAGATCTCCAACGTGACTCACCCCCATGCATATGACCACGTGCTGGGGAATCTGACTTCCAAAATCTGGGCTTACCCTTGTCGTCATTGGGACTGACGGACTACGCCCACGACTGTATTCATTAGGCCTTGGCCCGTACCTAAATGGACTACGACATCTGTTGTAGTTCTGACAACTGACAGACTCTTTCACAAGCTTTGTTCAATTCTTACCTTGTTCTGCCAAGTCTGCTAAGCCATTAGCACATGCATTGTCCTCCTTCAAAGTCATTGAAGTGACCGTACCAGGTGTCGAGGCACGCTCAACATATGAAGGACGCCCAAATTGACTACCAACAGGATAATAATGGGAAGGGGGAATAAAAATATTTGGTGAAGGACCATGTAATTTACTTGCCTCCATGGCCCGTTCCACTTGCATAGCGATTCTCATAGCATCTGCTAGATTCCTTGCCCCGTGCTCGTGGCACTTCTGTACCAAATTAATGTCTAAGCCAGCCAAAAATCTACGGTAGGTCTCCTCTTCTCTCGCTCTACAATCATATTCTGGGAAGGCCTCCGACACTAATCGTGTCAATTCTGCAGCATAAACTTCAAGGGCCTCCCCGGGATATCTTGGCCTAGAATTAACAAAGGACTGAAAATTTTCTATGAGCTGTCTTTGCCCAAAGACATCCTTCATCCTTTTCTTTGTAGCTGCATAATCAGCCTTTACCTCAGGGGGTAAACTATCCCAAAAACTAAATGCCGCCCCACCCAGTCGGGATGGTAAGAGCTTGGCTAGGTCTGCGCCTACACCATTGGGAACAGCGTCTAAAGCAACTTCCATTCTCCTACACCATTGCATAAAATCCTCATTACCTGAGCCCAAAAAGTGTGGGGGTAATTCTACCTTAAAGCCTGATAATTGTGGTTGAGGTTGGGCCATGTTATTGTCACTTACAATATCAGCTTCGCTATCAATATCAGCATTATGTTTTGAAGAATTGGCTCTAGTTTGGTAATGATGGTTAAGCATGAAGTAAATTCAATGAACAGTTCAATAAATAGGCTTAGGCCTATATCGAAATGTGGTAAACAATATCAAAAATAATATCACCAAACGATCTGCAATTGCAAAGTAGGCTACCCAGTATGAAGTACATCAACCCAAGGCTTGGTATTCGTAGTGGACCTCTATGGCGTATCACGGAAGGCTGCTTGGTTAGGCTGTTGTGACGTCATGGACCTCTACTATAAGCAACACACGTTAGGCTGTCCTATACTAAGCCTAAGCTATACTTTGATGACTAACGTTGGCTGCGTCGTCTGCGTGATTGATGTCCTCTCTACGTGGCCTATACTATCTAAACGTCGTTGTTGAACCCTAATTTTTTTAACGGGATCTCCTAAACTAAACTAAACTAGACTTAGGCTACCTAGGCTAGGGTAATACTGGAATACTAAATCTAACGTTACACCGTTGATTACCGACAAACAAAAGTTAGTCCTCTAACTGGAACAGGAATTCAGTTTGGTTCAGGAACATCATAGGAAGTGACCGTCTCAATTTTGTCCAGCTTACCAGGGTTGATTAATTGGGCGAAGGAAGTTACCGTAGCCGGATCCGTTTCTGTTTCTGTGGGGCCAATTTGCGAGTTCTGTTGGACTGTGTGGTACGTCAAAACAAAGGTTTTTGATCTTAAATTCAGCACACGCCGTCGTTCCAAATATTTGTTCAGTTTGCTGTAGTCACGGAGTTTTAATCTGAAATTTCTATAATTCTGTTCTGTCTGTAAATGGTGACGTCCTGTGACTGGATTTATCCCAAGTCTTAAAAATTGAATGTCAATTGAACGATGAAACTGATGGTTGTAAGCTGCGTAAATACTGGACGAGGAAAATTGAAGTATGTTGGACGACCTTAAAATCGATGCGGTAAGCAGTTCTTCGTTAAATAAGATATATCCTGCCAATCGTAAAAAGGGCGGTGACATCCGTGTGTGGCGGTAATTTGTAAGAGTTCGGATTATTTGCAAGTTCCAATAAAATGCGAAATGATGGGACTGGGTCGTCGACTGGAAAGTATAAGTGTTCTCTCAGGAAAAAGTATTGAAAGTTTTGTGATTTCGGGTTGAAATAGTTGCTGACCTTCAATAAATTTGTAAAGTCCTCCGGCGAAAGAGTTACGCAAATTCCATTATTAATTGAGAGTTCCATTAAAAATTTTGCTGGGTAGTTTGATGGAGTGTTGCGGTCCGAAGAGCTCGCTGCCACCAAATTATGTAAGGCCGATTTTCAGACGATGAGTAGCGTGCGGGCCTCACACAAAGTTTACAGAGTCCGAGCGGAAAAATATCGACAGGAGAATCCAGAAAAATGGAGAGAAACGTTTCTTGAAGGTTCACAATATTTTATTGGTCCTTCCAGATAACAAACTCGAACAGAATACAGGAATACAAGGTGATCGGGAACAAATTTTATGAGAGAGTCCTAAATACGGGTCTGGTTGAGCTGATGTCTAAAATCAAACTCCTTACAAATCTTACTTTGGGCTCCGACGCTCAGAAATCCTGAGAGCCCGCCAAAAGCTTAATACGTACTGATTGGCTAAAGCAATAACGTCATACGCATAAATTATAATAACACTCTGTGAATGGTTAGATCATACATGAGATCACGCAATGTCAGCGCACAGTGGCACAATGGCGTGCGCGTCTTTCCAAGCATTCTATCTCAATAACACTATGACAGCTCTCTGACGCGTGATTAACTTGGCAAGGAGCCAAGCCCAGGCAGCGAGAAGTCTGACGATCCTGACCTTGAGCGTGACCTTCAGCTCAGAGTGCAAATAGCATACAACACAACCCAATTCGTAAGTGTAATAGCAGAACACATACAGAAAATATTTAAGTTCAAATTTTCTGTTTGATTTGGTGGTGTGTGGATAGTTTTGCCTTTATGTTCCTGTCCGATCCGGTTTGAGTTTTTGTTTTTGTTTGTATGTGCCGTTTCGATGCACTTGAAAATATTTAAGTTTGAAGAACAACTAATAATACGTCTCACACTGCCCTTGCAACACATACACCAAACAAAACATAAAGTAGACTGTGCATTTCATTCACTTACGGATTGTGGCTTCCAGTCGCTGCTATTTTAAACTCCCGTATGTTTTGTGGAGGAAGAAGAATGTCTGTGCATGATATAGAAATTAGAAATCACATTTTGAAATATGTTGCATTTGCATTATAAGATTAATTCTGTATGTACACAATTATTACAAACAGGTAGATAACAGGTTGGGCATTGTATCTTTGTGTCTACATGATGCAGTCCTTGACACTGTCATCAGAAATCATGGAAAAATTCTCTGTCAGAAATCAATGGACAGCAGATACCTTGGCAGAAATTGACAAAATTGTGTTTTCTGTGTGATCATATTGAGGTTCATCTCATAAAATGCATACAGTAACAGTACAAGATCACGGAAATCTGAACGCCAAATCAATCAGGAGCCAAGAGTAAAGAGAAGTCGACGCCTAAAGTTACACCTTCTACGCCTACACCTAGCCTGACTAACAGCAGCGCAATGGAGGAGTTAGTTAGATGGGGTTTTACGACACACCAACACGCATGTGTTATATAGTGTCACCAAGAAAGAAAAAGGGGCAATGTTGGGTACAATTAAAAAAAAAGGGTCAAAAGTGTCAAATTCCACTAAAAAACTTTTCAGGTTTCACTAAAAAATTCAAGCAAATGCCAGAGTCAAAACTTCCTGTACAGTTTGCTCTCCTTGAGAAAGTCCAGAATAAGGGAAGAATCTGTTCGCTCAAATAAAGTTTTCAGGTCTGGCACAGCGTAATACTTCTGACGAATATGGGAGTATTCATGACAGTCAACCAGAATGTGACTGACAGTGACAGCACAATCACAGGGTATACAATATGGTCTCTCGTCCCCGTGAAGTAAATAGGCATGGGTAAGGTAAGTGTGGGCGACGTAAGCCCTAGTCAGGACTATATCATCCCAATATACGCAATGGAGGAACATATTGCTCAGGTTGTACAGGAGGTAAACTGTACTATAAGGTCAGAGGAATTTACAAAGAACCTAATTAAGGCAATATTACCAGTTCTAAACACAGCTATACAGGAATAAATATGTCATGACATTCATGATGCCTTTAAATTGGAACTTGCTAAAACTACGTGGTGAACTTGAAAGTGCTACGGAAAAAAATTGATGCTCTTTGAAAGCACGTTAGTGACCTACAGAGTAAACTGGATGATCAAGAGCAATATTCTCGGAGAGATTGTTTGAGAATTTTTGGTGTTCCTGAGGCAGAAGGGGAATCTACTGATGAAACTTCATAAAATTGGCAAAAGAGGAATTTGATGTAGAAATCAGGAAAGATGACATTGACCGCTCCCACAGAATTCCTAGCCGTACTGCCACGGATGGAAACAAGCCAAGGTCCATAATTGTAAAACTGACTTCCTACAACGTAGGGGATAGAGTATACAAGGAACGAAAGTCGTCAAAGGGTATTTATTATAGCGTAACACTGTTCAAATACTTTTCCTAATTACCAGTAATACGTGACTTCAGCTGCAACTCCCTGCGGGTGGTGGCTGGCCGGAGTGACGACGAGAAATCGTCCACACAGCTTGCTGTTGTATTTAGGGTTGTTGTTGATATCCGGAGGCATCCCTATGGAATTGTAGAAACCTGCACAGTTTTTTCAGTGAGCATAAGTAGCTGGATATTGTTTTAGGCATCATGCCTTCTCTCTGTAGCAGGTCTACAACTCTGTGAAAAGGAATGGGTATTCTATCAGCTGCAACTTATGTACAGTATTTCTAACTACAGGTTTGGAATTTCATACTTAGAACCTTTGCAAAGAATCATTTCAATTTTATATATATTCCCACTCAGGCAAGTAAGTCAGTTTCACACAGTACATGTACTTTGTCCATAATTTGTCATTTTGTTCTTATTCTTTTTTTTCTCAATAAACTTTACAGGAGCTGGCAGATATTTACTCATTCAGTGCAGTTTCAAGTAAAACATCTGATCAATGGAGTGGGAATGGGGTAGTATTTTTCATAATCTCACAGCAACACCGGGATGTTCGGGTTCGATTCCCAGATTGAGTCATACCAACGACGTGAAAAAAATGGAACCTACTGCAGTTGTGTGCATGATGCTCCACATAGGCAATGGAGTAAAGGGATCCGAACAATCCAGTGACCCACAACTGGAAGAAAGGCCATGGCCGCTGGACTAAATCACAGGTTAGACGTTGAGACGTGAAACTCCAACTCCAACAGACCAAACCAAACCTCCAACAGTCCTGGGTAGGACTTTAAACTGCCTTCGGGCGTAGTGTTGCCGTGGGGTGTAGAGTTGCCTTCGGGCGTGGTGTTTCCTTTGGGCGTGTGGGCGGAATTTGTTTGAGTGGTATGTGGTTGTGGCGAGTTGTTTTGGGGTTGGCTGCAGTGGCAGTTACTGGAGTTCAGTAGTAACAAAGACTCTTTTGTTCCCTGTTGCACGGTATGTATAGTTTGTTTAGCATTTGTGTTTGTGACCCGTCATGGTTTTGTTTGGGTTTGGGATTCTTCTTTAGTTTGCCAGTGCCTGTTTCTACGTACTTAAAAAGCTCACTTTAAACTGCATCCGATTGTGGAGCTTGTTTACGCGTGGGGATAATGAGGTTACCCTTTACCACAACTGCCTCCGGGGCACCCTTGGGCAAGGTGCACCTGTATTTGCCCTGTGCTTTTTACGTGTTGTTGCCTTGGGGCGTGTTGTTGCCTTTGGGCGTGGGGTCGCCTTTGGGCGTAAGTTGCCTTCGGGCGTGTTGTGTTGCCTTCGGGTGTGTGTTGCTGCCTTCTGGCATGTGTTTTTTTCCTGTTTGTAAATAGTCTTGTGTGGTGGGCGGGCTGGGGGTGTCGTATATGTTGGCCACAGAAATTTTGTTATGCTAGCTTGGTGTAAGATAACTTTGTAAATTATTGTAAGTAGTTCATGGTTGTGTTCTTGCCGGTCCGGATTTGGTTCTTCCTGTTTTATAGTGTCCGTTTCTATGCACTTAAAAAGCACACTTCTCCAACAGACCAAACCAAGCCTCACCAACATTTTCTGCATAACATGTGTCTGGACTATGGTAAGTTTTATGATGGTTTTTGGTTTTGACGATAAGAGAAACATGCGCATTCGTAATGGCATTTGTGTGGATGTATGTGAGTGTGTGCATGTGTGTGACACTTAGCTCATTAACACGGTAGCTCATGAAGGGAACTGTCAGATCTTAAATTGGTACATATGTGCTCCATATTGAGAGGAAGAACCCTTTTGCTTTTGATGAGCATGGTCAAATGTCATTTGGTGTCAGTAGGGTTCAAACTCTGCAAACTTTGTTAACATGATATCTCAAGACAGAAAGCTTAGATCGATAGATTTGGTACTTTTTGTTCCATCATAAGGAGAATAACTTAAGAACCTTTCTGATAAAGAAACTTCTCTTTGACCCGTGACTGATGTCTTGAAAATCACAGTTTAAAACATGAAAATTGTGCTTGATTATACAAATGATCTGTCTTGCACACACAGTCTCTGTTATGGTACACTTTCTTTCCCAGCATGCATTGTACATCGAAGTTTCCCAACTCGTCTGTTGACAGATTGAGAGTGTAAATGACCAGTCTGAATGATAGTATACATTCCCCCGCTCAATCCGTAGTAGAGAAAGCCTCCTGTATATCATCAAAACTCAATGTGTTTTTGCATTCTGGTTAGCAATAAAGCATGAACTTGACTTACCGCATAGGGATGCTCGGTGTCATGAGCTGCCTCACACCGCCGGTCAAGTGGAGCATCTGCAGCAGGAGCTCCACCTGCCGCTGGTGTTGCTGTGCGGACTTTCTCGCCGCGATGGTATTCCCGCCACGCACCACCAGGAACTCGAGGAACTGTCCTGTTTGGGAAAGCAATGATTTGGGCTATGTTAGAAAATGTGACTTTTTGAAACTTTCTTTCATGACTATTATGGCAGTACATGGTATCATACACACCATCTTTTGAATCATGACATTTGTTAAATTTTTTCTGCTATTAAAGGGTACTATATATACAAGCAGCATGTTGCACACAGTATATTATCCCCAACTGGTACATATAGGCCCTCCAGAATGCAGTCTGGCAAGACATCGGATAGAATATGGATACCTTTATAATGCGCACTGCACACACATTCACAAGCTTGCATGATGTGTATAAAATGATACACAATTGTACAATTTACCTAAACAGGAGTCCTGCTCAGCAGTTTGGGGGTCTGATTTGTTTGTTTGTATGGCTGGTGTTGATGGCACATCTGCAGCAGATGATGCTTGCATCAGCAGTAATTTGTAGTTTGCTGACTGCTTCTGTGAACCGAAATTTTAAAATATTTAGATGTATTTGACCATTAATATACCTTTTTAACAGGCCTAAATAGATTTCTCATCCATATACCTGGACTTGAACACTGGTAGCTTTTATTCTATAGCTATTTTATATAAAAGTGTTCAGCTGCTATGGGTGTAACATCAAATTGTGAGGATAGAGGAACGTCCTCCTCCCTTTTCTCTGTAGTTACACTGCATGGTTTATTTTATGAAGATGTTCAAGGCCATTTCCATTCTGCTTTATGTCTAATTAAACAAATTGAGGCATATGTACCTACCTTAACCAATGTTATGTACAACATGCATCATCACACATTAGGCAAAACACATCGGTGTCTGTAATTTTCTAGTGCATTATTTGAAGTTTGCTCAAGAGGTTGATATAACAGATTGACTCACATTCAAGTGATGCACTGCTGCCAGATGGCCATCAATCCTCTTCAGCCCCTTTGCAGGACATCCTGGCACAGGACAGTCCCTCAACCTCCTTCCACAGGGAGCTGACCTCTCCGCCGCTTTGTTGATTGGCGTTCTGTGAAAGAGGGTCAAATATATGCAGCAAGTTGATAATAATATCACTGAACACTTTTAAACAGAGATCGAGTTGAATGACAGACACTCAATCAAATTCACCTTAGGTGGAGGGGGGTGGGGGGGGGGGGTGGGCTAACCCACATCTAAAGTTACTCGCTTTTGGACTAGGTCAATTCCAGCTTGGATTTTCTTAGTAAGCCTTATCATTTAACGGGTTAGCTGTGAGGCTGGCATTTGCTTTATGCGGTATAGTTAGTTAGTTGTATAGTTAGTTAGTTGTATAGTCAGTTAGTTGTATAGTTAGTTGGTTAGTTGGTTAGTTAGGTTAGTTAGGTAGGTAGGTTAGTTAGGTTAGTTAGGTTAGTTAGGTTAGTTAGTTTAGTTAGTTTAGTTAGGTTAGTTAGTTTAGTTAGTTTAGTTAGTTTAGTTAGTTAGTTATGTGTTATATAGTGACAGACATATGATCGGGGGAGGGGACGGGGACGGGGCTGGTAGTACCGTTGGGGCATATTTGTTGACATGTTTTACTACCATATTTTTTTTTGGGGGGGGGGGGGATGTGCTCATGTGAAAATATCACACCTATGTAGCCTAATTTTCATACTGTTCAGTGTATGTCTATATACCAACAACTAATTTTATACAATGTATTTACAATGCTTAGACCTGGCTTTAGAGGTTTATCTCTGGAGTGACATTAATCTGCACATGGATTATGGACAACATTCACCACAATGTTGATAACAGATTTTTTTTAATTTTTCTCTTAGTAGAAGCCTGCATTCCTTTTTTCTACCTCTGACCGTGACACTATGACTGCCAATGCATGGCATATTACTGTGGCAATCATTTGCATGTAATTGCATGTAAAAGTTAAGTGAGCTGACACAAAATGTACCTATTCTGGTTATTTGAAAACTATATTTTTCAAAATAAATGTATACTTACTCTTTCCTGGCATTGTAAAGAATTTGCTTTCTTCTTTTTCCTTGGACATTATGCACCCTGTGTAGGTGTGTTGAGAGGTATCGCTGTGACCTCCCACACAGGGTGCATACTCTCCTCTGTCTACCCTGTAAAGTGAGAAATTCAAATTTGTCTATTGCCTTTTCAACAACTCTGTTGGGTATGCAGATTGATGGAAGCTAATATTTTGCATTGCAGATACTTTCCTAGACCTTGCTTCAGTGAAACATACCAAAGGAATATTGATGAAATATATCATTTAAAGATAGCATGAACATTTCCTTTTAGTTTTTCTATAATATGAAAGAAAGGACATGCATGGTTTTCACTGTACATGTATATGATGTCATATTTTAAAGGTCAGGTATCCTAAAAACCAGTTGTGAGTCCTAGTTGTCAGTACAGTATGTTGAAAAAGGGGCATAAAAATACAGTTGTGTAGAGAATGGTTAAAGAAAAATCTTCACATGAGACTCGAATGGTTTGAGGGTATAGGCTCAAAGGTCAGAGTGGCTAATGATATGCTCAATTTGTTTGGCAAGCTTCTCCGTACGGGGAGTTTGTATCAACCTTAAATTTACAGGGTATATGCCCGACTATAAAAGCCCATGCAATTTCAGTTGGTGACATGGGTCAGAGGTCATACAGTATCTGCATACTTGTTACAATTAAAACCAGAAAGGGGATATGAGATTAACAACCCCATAGACTGCCCTTTTTTTCATTCGCAACCAATTTGAGCCATTGGATTGAGTCCTAAAATCTGTACTGACCAGTGCTGATCACAAATCACTTTGTACTGTAATTGTGTAAGCAATATCATGGCAGAAAAAATATGTCCAATATTGTACTAAAAGGTACTATTTGGGACCAGGCAAATTAATTGATCTGTTTTCTTCCTGATTGGTTTAAATTTTCTTTTGTGTTTTGTTCATCAGAAAAGGAACGTGGATAATGGATTATGATGGGTTTACAGCAAACAGCCATCATGGGGTATGTAGTATATGTTTCATGTGATATATGAAGTTGCCTTGCATGGTTATTTGTCAGTAGTAACAATTGTGAAAGTCAGAAAGAGTGAAGAGTTGTATGTGGTATCATTCATGTACAATAAACGAGACTCATCATGCATGCATGAGCATACATTCATGTTTAATAAGTGATATCCTTACCTGTCTCACTTTGTATTGCTTTTCCTTTGCCCATTTGGCAGCTAAAAAATAAAAGACCATTGCATAATTTAACTTGATTACATAATTTGTTTCATGACACATGTATATATCTCTCATCCAGTCGCAGAAATATGCATGTTATACTGTATTTGGAATATATAACCACCATTCGGAATGACAACCCTTTGGAATAACACTCCTGATGTTATATTAGAAATAATTGTCGTCCGTTTGGAATAACATCCCCTCAGAGTAACGAACAACCATCGAAAAACAACTGTCATTGTTAGTCACTGGCAGAATGTTCTCACCCCAGACAGTTCCAGTTCTCCATCTCTACATGTCTGAAATTTCTCCTTCTGCAGACACAGTCCTAGTTAATTGCTTGAGGGCATAACCTGGTGAGCACACAATGCCCTAATGTGTAGTCGAAACACTCTCTGTACGTGATGTGTAATGTAATATGAGCTACTCTGAATCTTTTTAATTTGATGTCAATCAAAGTGCAATAACAATTGCGAATTTTGGTCCTTCGGCCAAAAATGTAGTTTTGAATAATGAGTGACTTCCTTTAAAGTGTGGATTCGTTTTGTTTCAAGAAAGCCCAAGTGCATCAAATGAATCTCACGAAACAGTGTGTGCAGTACTCTCACAAATATTTAAATTACTTTAGTGTTATATGAAATTAATGAGATCTGTGCTTAGCATGCAGTAAATTAGGGAGGATTATGAGGTTGATGGGATTGTTCAGGCAGACCTTTTTTGGAAAGAAAATATTCGATTTTTGATGTATTAATATTATTTCATGGAACTAGATTTAGATGAGGTTTTACGACTCAGTTTCTAACCAATTGGTTTTAAGTCAGGGCTGGCTATGGCCTTTTTTCCTGTTGTGGCTCACTTGCCTGTTTTCCATACTCCATTTATGCTGAACACCAAGCACAATGGCAGTAGGTTCCATTCCTAAAGTCTTTGGTAAGACATGGCAGGAGCCGAACCACAGACCTTCCAGCTACAAGTCGGATGCTGTAACTACGTGACTATGTAGTCTATTTCATGGAAAAAGAAGTTATAGCGGATATGTTGGGCATGGTCATATGCAGGATTTTCCCAGGATGTCATTGTCATGTATCATAGAATTTACTGAAGTTGTATACGGTTTTTTTCGGGGGGGGGGGGGGGGAGGGGGATGTACAGTATGTATATGATGTTATTGCAGCTAAAACTTTCATTGCTGATGCTAAGTATCATACCTTTTCTTTCCTTCCTTGTAATCTTCTCTAGTTTCATCCTCATCTTCCTCTTCCATTGCTTCATAATCCTCGTCCTTCCTCGCCACACCCTCTTCATCTGTTCCTTCCTCAATTGCTCCATCATCCGTGCTATTTCTGTCTTCCTCATCTCTTTGCTCCATCACTTCATCTTCTACATCTTCTTCCACTCTGCCCTCTACATCCCGGTTTCTTGGTTCTCCTTCTTCCTCACCCTCTCCTGTCTCTTCCTCATCTCCATCTTCACCAAGTCCAATTGAGTTGAGAATGCCAATTGCCTTGGAAATAAAGAATTTAATGGCTAATGAAAAATAGCTGTTAACTTGGGTTTTTGAGGGAAGGGTTTTCTAAAGGGACAAGTATGTATATGGCCCGCAGTATTCAACTCAGGAATTAGAGGAGGCGGCACTTGAGGTGGAACAGGACTTCCTTGCCTCCAAGCAGTGTGAGGGGGGTACTGGAACTCCTGAGGTAGACTCTCCGCCACCCTTAGCATCGACACCCAGTCAAGTTGAAATAACGACAGTAAAGGAGGACCTCGATCTGTCCTCGGACTCGGCAATGTCGGATGGCGGGGAGCCTGCCTCAGAGCCTCCTCCAAAGGATCCACCTTCGGGGGAGGGTTGGTTTGATTTGTGTGAGGGGGAGGGGCCAGAGCCTGCACTGAAGAGGTCGGCCTCGGGCGAGGTGTTAGACAGGGGAACCCATCACTCTGGGACGCCCGTACCGAGCCCACGGATTAAAAAGATAAGGTCCCAGCCAGATCATTTGGTGTGAATGGTATGTGCCCGGTTTTCTTTTGGGTTTCTGTTCAGTCTGTATCTGTGCTCATGCATGCTATAAAGTTTGGTAGTTCAGTGTAAATAGGTTTGCTTTTGTTCCACATTAGGTCCGTCCGGCTACAAGCATGTGAAAAGCACATCACCTTGTTAATATTGTAAATAGTGGGGTTGGCCACATAAAAATTTGTTGCTGGCCTGGTGTATATAGTTGTCCTTGTGTTTTATGACAGGTCAGGTGTTTTCGTTCCCGAGCACGTAAGGAGCACCCATAGTTACAAAAAAGCATTGTACAGACTCAACCTGAACACTCTTCTGTTAATGTAAATGGGTATGTAAATAGTTTTGCCTAGTGAGATTGTAAATAGTCCTGTGTAACTTGCTTGGGTTCGGGATGGATTTATACAAAGTTATTATTTACCGTTTTATTTACCCTTTTACCGTTATTTACCGTTTTATCAATCGTTTTATTTACCCTCTCTTGTGGTATCCGGGCACTGTTCTGGCTGCTCCAGAGCGTGTCTTGGTGCGACTCGAGAGGGCTGTGTTTAGTTTTTTTATGGTCAGGGGGGACGGAGCTGGTTAGAAGAGGGGTGGTATACCAGGATCTTAGGCGCGGAGGGTTGGGCCTTGTGCATTTTCCTTCCAAGCTCCGTTTTCTCCTGACCAAGTGTGTTTACAGTGCTGTGGACAGCAGAATGCCTTTTGTCTATTTTGTCCGTTATTGGGGGGGATTATCATTCCGTCGGTTCTTTCCCTCCCTGTTTAGTAACAGTGAACCCCACAGCTGGAGACCCACGGGGGCATACAGTCAAATGAGGGAAACGCTCCGTATTATGTCAACAGTGGGGGATGTTTCACAGTCAAGTGCAAGGGACCTATACCGGGCTGTTTTTGATGAATTGGTTGGCCAGGTCCAACCCAACCACTTTGCTTCAGGGCCGGAAGTGTGGCGTGTAGTCCACAGCAGATCATTAGATTACCGCAGGCGAGACCTGTTGTGGCGAATCGCACATGACGCCATTGTAACTAATCTCAAGCGCCTTCGGTGGCGTCTTGGAGATGGTATTTGCCCCCGCACAAGATGCACAAAGTGGGAGAGTGTGTCACATGTGTTTTGGCAGTGTGACTATGTGGCTCTATTCTGGGAATGGTTTCAAGTCCTGACTGACCGCCTAACGTTGTGTAACACCTGGGCTGTCAGCCAGGACTATGCTTTGTATGGTCTTTCACCTCCGCCATGCAATACAAGTGTTCAGGACATACTTACCTTTGTTTCGGCCTCCATAAAGCTAGCCTTATGGAGAGACCGATGTAACATTGTTTTTAGGGGGGTGGGGAGGCCTGCTGATGTCGTCCTGGCGTTGGTGAGGGCGGAGGTTAAGCTGAGGGTGGAGTCGGACTTCGTCCGTTTGCCAAGATCGACATTCGGTAGGCGGTGGGGTCCGCTTGTTTCGGTGAGGGCGGGCCGGGTGGTAGTCAACTTGTAAATATTGATTTTGTTTGTAAATATGGAACTACTGTAATTTGTAAATGGGGCTGTGTTTGTATGTGGGTGGCTTGTGAGGTGCTTGGTTGTAAATATGTTGTAAATATGTATATATGTGTATGTAAGTATCTGTACATATAGTTCTATTACTGTAATGAACATAATTTTCTGTTTGATTTAGTTGTTTGTAAATAGTTTGCGTTTATGTTTCTGCCCGATCCGGTTTGAGTTTTTGTTTTTGTTTGTATGTGCCGTTTCGATGCACTTAAAAAGCGATTTATACAAAGTTAACACAGAAATTTCGGTTTGGGTTTTGTTCCTCAGTGCCTGTTTCTATGTACTTAAAAAGCTGCTAACCTGTAGTTTTGCGTGAATAAATTTGTAAATTGTCTTATGTAATTAACCTTTGTATATAGTCCTTTGTTCATAGTAACACAAGTTTATGTTTGTAGGTGCATGTAAATATTTTGCTGTTGCGTTTTTGCCCGGTCCGGTTTGGGTTCTCGCCCTTTGTTTCTAGTGCCCGTTTCTGCGTACTTAAAAAGAAAAAAAGTATGTGTCATTATTAGTTACATGTGAAATGGGAAGGTGGGACATATCTTCTGTCACCGGCTATGTTATGCATGCTTCAAGTAGGTAGGAGTCAGTAACAGTCCTCCTGAAACTTTCACAGCTGACATGTAGTCATAGACAGATTATACATGCATCACTATATCAAATACCCCCACCCCCACCCCCTCAATATTTTGAGGCATGAAGAAAAGAAATCTATGTAGTTGAATATCTATCTTGCCATTTTGTGTGATGCAGAAAGAAATTTCGGGCAGGAAATAGGCCATTTATGTCGTTCCTCTAGAGCGCAAAAAATCTCTTGGCTTCCAGGAGCTTTGCCCGACTACCCCAACAGGGGACATATGGTGGTCCCCTGTACCCCTGCTAGGGTGTCGATCCTGGTGGGTGGGGATATATCCCCAAATGAGAATTGGTGGAGGGGATATAATACAACATACTCCCCCCCCCTCCCACAAATCTCTTTGCCAAGAATATTTTCATGCGTACTACACATCACCATGCATTTACAGCTCTATTTGACTGTTTCTTGCCTACTACTCTAAAATTCCGGCACTACACTCGATTATGCATGACCTATTAATGTTCCCGTTGTGTAAGGCTGTATAGGTAGCTCCAGTCATGGATGGCATAATTTGTTTGCCTTTGCTAGTTTTCTTCAGAACTTAATCAAACTGGTATGGTAGTTTGTCTATTGCAGTGTCATCAATTCAAATAGGATATAAAATGACATCATAAAACAGCAATATTGGTTTACCGTAGCCTCGGTGCGTAGCAATTATGGTCGAAACCCCATGACCCAAGACAAATATGATGAAATTACATTTTTTTTTGACAACAAACTCAAACTAGGAAAAACCATGACATCAGTAGGACTCTGTCTTTCCTGGGTGTCTTCCCCAGAGTCCCACTCCCAACTCACCGAAGCCAGCGATATGAAACACTTGATACATTTATAGACATATCTTACTTCGTTGTTGGCTTCATTTTCGGCATAAGCTGTAAAAATAAAGAAAAGAAAAAAAAAAAAAAACCAAAAGATTAAAGCACTCCCAGCATACATCATTTAACAAATACTTTTTGCACCTAAGTAACGGTAATGATTTCTTGATTATCACTTGCAGATTCATAGAAAGTGCATGTTTATAACATTGCAACCACATACCTTCCACATGGCCCACATTTCTGCAGACTTGACCCTATTTAGACATCTGAACTCATATTCTGACTTGCATATCAGTACTGTACACAAAAGGTATTAAACACAAACATACTGTAGGTTATTGGGACAATTCTAAGGAAATAAGATTCTGGACAGTTTTTTCACAGTACATCGTACATGCTGGTTTCCGCTGTTTACTTCTACTTTCATATCTTATCAGTTCTTGCCTTTTGTACACATTTAATGCTGCACTCAGGGGTGAAGCCAGGATTATCTTGATGGGGGGGGGGGGGGGGGGGCTGTGGGAGGGCTGCATATTTTTCGTGGTGGTGATTGGATTGCAGACTTGACCGATGCACTAAGCAGAACGCCATTGATTGGTGCGGAGGTTACATAGAATTTTGAAAATGGAATTTTCCAGGCCTGTAAGTAGAATCTAGGCTGTTCTTATTTTAAGCTTTCGTTTGCAATAAAATGTTCACTTCAGTAAAAAAGAGCAAATTGCAAAATGATCTGAAAATTACCAGATAAAATGTACCACTAACATTTTTCCCAGCAAAATTTTGGGCACTGTATACACCTGGACATCCTCACGTCTGCCTGTGTAATCTGGCAGTTGAAAACATCCCAGAACTGTTTTGAAACTTTTTCCCGAATATTCTACCATTTCGGGCAAAGTGTTGCACTAGACTATGAAATTATGACGAAGAAAAATTGTCTGCGATAATGTGTCACAAAGTTTTATAACTTTCTTGATTTTTCATTAAAATTTTACCAGAACTTTTGCCGCATTAATACCTCTAGATTGCAGGAGATGACACTTTCCAGATATTGTAAGCTGCATCTATACAGTTTTGATATTGAGAAACTGTATTTGAAAAGTTCCTTTTTTTTTCAAAAGGAAAATTACTCTGACAAACTTGGGCAGAACCTGCCATACACTGATGAAACATAACCATGCTCATCAGATGACACTTCCAGATAATTGAATGCCCATGACTGTCCCCTCAATTTGAACTGGGGTCATAGCTCCAAAGTTTCCAAGATGGGAGATGTGGGTCTGCCTCTGACCTGTCAGTTGGTGGACCTCTGGCCTGGGGGGGGGGGGTTTAAGGGGAGGGTATTACCCTCTCCTTTTGGAAATTTTTTGAATTAAAGAGGTGTCTACATGCTAAGTGGTATCACTTTTTTGAGCAAATTAGTCAACACATATTCTTCAATTTGCCGCCAGAAATATCAGCACTGATAATCACAAACTCGCAAAAGTTTAACTTCTCTGAAATCATTGGTTAATGTTACCGTAATTTCTGATATGCAGCACAAATCAGTTGCGTCGGAGAACAGATTGAATATTTGCAAGATGTTCAGCCATTGGCAGTGCTGCCCATCTGCTTACAAATTGTACTGCAGAGAGATGAGGGCATCAAGTTGTGATTTTGGCGTTTCATACATATTTACACATTCAGTACATGTAACAAATCGACATTTGGAAATGTCTGGCTTATTATCCTGCATAAATATGCCACTTCCCATGTTCCCTCATTAAATATTTAAATAGCTGTTATGAGCATGCACATGGGCACATCAATTCTGCCGAAATTTAGCATTGGCCATACCAACCCATAGACCAGTTGAAAGGTCATGTCGTCACGAAGTCTGAACTTGAATTATGGAATTGTTATTCATTTAATTTAAATCTGTGCTAGAGTAATCTGACAAACGTAGCTACAGAATTGCAGCAGTACAGCAAGATTATAAATTTTGTTAATGATGTCACATTTTTCAACATATGTCCAATCACCAGGGATGGCTGCCGGGGGGTGAGGGGCTGTGAAATTTCATGGGAGCTGCAGCCCCCCCCCCCTTTTAGTTTCTCAATCTTTTATAGCTACTACACTATATATCTTATATCTTCACCTGTTTGCTAGTCTAGTTGTTGCTGACGAAGGTCCCAGGGGACTGTAAATTTCGACAAAAAATTTGTTTTATAAGTATTTTTGCTTCGTCGACAATGATGTGGGTTTATATATATATATATATATATATATATATATATATATATATATATATATATATATATATATACATATATATATATATATATATATATAACGCTGGATCACACCTTAGGTCGACACTCCACCTTAGGGGGACTTAGGGGGTCATATTTTAAATTTCACATATTTACATATATTCGCATATCAATACACTAGAAAATTCCAAAACAAAATTATGATAAACTTCAATAGCGGCTACAATAATATATATGGTATTTTTAATTATATGAAGTATGCACAAGTAATAATAAAATACACAAAATATTAAGGATATTTCGTAATACTTGTTTGTCCACTTAATGTACATTTTTGGACGACGCAAGATAAAGGACCCATTTTTTCACGTGCAAATCTATATACCATACGTTGTGTTTACTATGCCTATACTTAGACATAATAAAGAGGGCGCCATGAAGGTATTATACATGGCTTTATTTTACTTGAAATATATACAGAAGGTATTGAAAAAATGGCTCAAATATTAAGTGGACAGAAAAATGTCGACCTATTGTAAATGTCCCCTTAATGTACATTTTTAACGAACGAAATGTCCACCAAAGGTGTGATCCAGGTAAATATATATATATATATATATATATATATATATATATAACACATATATAAATAACACATTTAACACTAAGGACTTACGGGCCATTGAAATAACTTGCATATATATCTCAGAACCAAAAGGGGAAATATGTATTTTATTTTTTCCTTCGCCGGTTGTATTGGCGGTATACCGATTTCGCCCAGCAGGTCGAATTAGCGTTATAACATATATATATATATAATATGTATGTATGTATATATATATGTATATGTATGTATATATTGTATGTATATCTATATATATATATACATATATATATGTATACACATATATGTTCCCCCTAAGTGCCGAATTAGTGAATATATATATATATTTATATATATATATATATATATATATATATATATATATATATATATATATATATATATGTATATATATTCACTCTCTGACCAAGCATAGATAACGACCTCGTATTGTTATAAAGCTCTGCTTTGAAACCATCTATGGCTGTTTCATTTACCAAATTTCAAGTATTCTGTATCGTCACTGTTGTACAGTTTTTCTGTTACCTTACATATATTTGCTGTAATGGCTTGAATCAAACTTTGTCCATCCTTGCTACTACAACAATGGGAAAACTCTGGAAACTTTAAAATTCAACTTGAATTGAAAGGGGGTGGTCTTATCATATTGACAAATTGAATAGAAAGGTGAATTAATAGCAGAGGAGAGCAAACTAACAATGGTGTGTTATATTATGATGCATGGTATGCACTGTTATAGTATTGTCTTGTGTAAATCCTACATGCATTACACCCGAAGACAAAAATGTGCCATCCATTTTCTTTTTGGTAATGATATGAACTGTGGATTTTGTGTGTGTGTGTGTGTGTGTGTGTGTAGTTATAATGAAATAAGTATATATGGTAAGAAATGTGCTATTGATTTTAATTGAATATAATGGTCTCACTTTTCCAGGTGCAGCAAAAATAATGCAGTGAGAAAGCATGGATGAAGAGGTCTGTTGTAGCTTATCTATTACCATCTGTGCTGAAGTAATTACCCATTTCATGTCAGCATGAAATCAACAGAACTGGGCAGTATCAACAGGTTTAACATATCTGGAAGGAGTTTAACAGGGTCTGTGCAGAAAGTTATCATTGACTTTGATATTCTTGCAATTAGTTTACAGGCTGGTATGTTACATTAGAAGTATCATTATCCTACATAATAGCTGGTACAAACCTTTAAATCGCTCCATTAAATGGACGCCAAAGACGATTGCAGTATCCCCTGGACGGGTTGTCCGGAATAGTATATCACGCCACTTGTTCTCTTTCTCTTGCTCTCATGCCATATAGGTGCATCAAGATGCAGTCGCTCAAATTTTGATTGGCCACATCCCCCAGCACCTGTACACACCTGGTCAGTTCATTGCCCGTGGCATAAGGCATGAACATTGCCATTGATGGGGAACGGGGTGTGCTTAGGATTTTTGCTTTTACTAGACGGAAAATCTCATACAGCTCACCAGTTTCATTGAGGTTTTTCAGGAAATGAGCAACTGAATAGGAACAGAACAAAGCACTTAAATGCCACAGATAAGTTTTGTACAATTGAAATTAATGACATATCTATGGACATAGCCCATTGTCACAAAAGAAACTTTTAAATGAAAAACTGACGGGAAACAAATATAATGCAGCATAAGAGTATATATTCACTATGGAGAGTGAAACTAGAAATTAATTGGCACTTAATTATAACAGTTTTTCCACATTTCAAGGGCTGGTAAATAGTGAGCAGGAGGATATCAAGGGTGCTGGTAGCTCATGGAAGAGTTACAACTGTGGAATAACAACATGAAGTGAACACATAGAAATATGCATGGGCAGTATTCATGTTCAGCCTTTCAAGTGTTGCATATTATATAATTAGGATATTTTTTGGGGGGCACACTCATTTGCAGGAATCTAGGTGAGGGGGAGAGATTTGTCCCCTATCCCCCGACATTTGCAGATGCTTCTGTTGACTTTCACATTTTACACACACTGGTACCAGTGTCAGTTCATTTTGCCTCAGTGATCCTTTATTTGACCTGATTCCGGTCTGCCACCCCAATTTTTTTAAAAGGACACATCTCCAATACTAGCTGTACCTGTAAAAAACTGCCTTATAGAATCCAAAACTAGTCAGACCTGCCTGGTACAGGTGCATATTTGTTAAGGTACAACCTGTGCTGCTTGCCTGCATGGCAATTAGCGCTAGAATGTACAATGAGCATCACTGCCGGACCCAGCTTTCATGAAGGGAAGGCCAACGGGCAAGTCCAAGAATAGGTAGTACAGTACCAATTATCCTCTCCCTCCCATTAGGTTTAGTGACTTGTGTTGGACGTAGGTTTATCAGACTCAGTGTAACTCGCATATTTGAAAATAAATCGATTTAAAACAACATTGTGCAATGCAATGAATGGCTGTTTATGCTTTATTCTGTTATGTCCAATCTTTACTGAGGAGATGAAAGGGATGGAAATAGAATGAATTGCCCGTTTCATTTAAAGTAGATTGTAAAAGAGTGGAAAATTTTATTTTAAGTAAGTGAAACAGTAATATGTATATTTTTGTACAAGTGTGTACTGATCCCTCACAATTACTTGCAGTTAGTAGCATGAATGAAATAATTGTTCCTACATCCCATGAAATTGCTAAAACCGTTCACCCTTCCCACCCATGAGTAATTCATATCTATGAAGCAATGTATCTGTGTCCTGGTCCCCCCCCCCCCCCCCATGTCCCCAGGCCCCACAAGGGGTTCATGGCAAGTCCTCGACCACATTCCACGTATGCTGTAGACTTTTCCTCAAGGGCTATATGGAAAACCATTTCAGTATTATCGGTGTTCAGTTTTTACCCCTCCGTCTGTTTTTCAGTTGGCGTTGATGTCTCTGGGCAATCCAAGTTGTTTACCGGTATAAACTTCGAATGGTACATGCACTCAGAGTAGATCTTTTTTCAACTTACATCTTTTATGGGATAAAACAGAGGGAAATAGGGAATCAGGCGCGGATCCAGACATTTCGAAAGGGGAGGGGGGAGGGGTTGAAAGCCCCCTTGAACATTCTCCGGGATTAACATTATGCTAATTTTTGTGTATTTGTTATTGTTGATGTGGCGAAAAGGGGGGGGGGCGAGACCGGGAAAGCCCCCCTTGGATCCGCACCAGGGAATAGCCTAATGGTTCCTAAGTTATATGGAATTACATCCCTTGTGCCCACCCTGGTCAGGACATTATAGTTGTCACCCTTCTCCACTGTTTTCTTCCCCTATAGGCAGTGTCATGGAGCTAGATTGCTATGTGACGTACATTATAGAGGCAAATGCCTTTTCAAAAAAAAAAAAAACATGAACAATTATTAGGAAATTTCCAGTACGTGATCAAGTACAGTAGATGAAACCAAGGAAACTTTTACATTTTAGTCAGCCTTATGGTTCAACTATATTTGGTAAAACTTGGAATTCTTATATCTCTGTTGACATTGAGTTAAAGTAATATTCGAAGTTAGGGTGCATTCACGCTGAATAGTATCTGTAAACAATAGTTAATAAAATAATCTTTTACCATTTAAATTACTTACTCTTCTGCTGTTTTTCCATGGTTATCCTTTTGGTGGTTGGTGTTGTAAGGACTATACGAGGAAGCCGTCAATCCTGTGAATCCAAAGTGCTGAAGTGTAATAATTATTTTTTTTTAGTTTTAAATATTCTCGTATATAAAACCAGATATTGCCGTAAATTGACAGATGCTTGGAGTTTCTTATATCTGCCCTTTTGGTTGCTCTAGGCTAGGTGATTCTTCTGCATCAGCAGTTTACATGTCACATTAATGCATGCAGTTATGCTTTTATTATGATCATGAGGGTATTGACTTACTATATGTGTACAATGACTGTTGGTTGAGCTTTTATGCCACAAAACACAGGCCTTGAATTTTGAGGCATGTGAGTTTGATTGCACACAACTACTCACCTCAAATCACTGTCAGGAGTGCAATTTTTTTTTGCACACGTACAGTAGATGATAAGAATGGGAACTCAAATAAGTCTATCAAAGTTTAATACAACAGCACACCTACCACACTCCTTAATTTCATGAAGAGTGTGACTTGTAGCACACATGGAAAACATGGCATTAGCAAGTGGTCATCATGTGATGTATAAGTAAGAAGTGGGTAAAACTCCATTTCATGTTTTCAAATTATATTGGAACATGGAGAGCGCTGTACATAAGTAAAACTACCAGCTCCTTTAACTTCTTGCTGTTTCCATGAAGACTTCCAGTTGTGAATACGAGCCCATACACAGTTTGTGTCTCTCAGTTTTGTCATATAGAAGAAAATTTTCCAGGTTTGTTCAGAACATGTCTGTGAATATTTTTGCACTTTATGCAACTATGATTTTGGACTCTTAAGAAATCTCATGTATTTGCACATAAAGTTACACAATCAATCACTGGGCGGCCCTAACAGTAAACCGGTTACTCTTCATACAGGTGGTCGGTATGAGTTGAGACCTTCACTGAACACAGCATTTGGACCTTAGTGGTGGTTAGCCATTCAATGGGAGTATAACTCTCATTGGGAAAGGTACAGTATGATGTCTCTTCAAGGATGAGTATGGATTATGTGTATATCTGGTCAAGCAATTGCAAGCAAGAGAAGACATGACACCCAGTTTAGCCTGTCTTAGCTCTACACGTTTAAATTATTTATGAAAACTAAAACACTCAGTTACAAACACACTGACCCATATTTACTTGAACAGCTAAAAAATTACTGTTAAATTGACTAAAAAATAGCACAAATTCAAGCTCATGTTCAAGTATAACTTTTTATTTTTTTGATACTAATTTCTTGGCTTGTGATACCTACATATAATATTACATGAACAATGGGTGGGGCAAATTTAAAGAAGGAATGATAAATACAATACAGATTGTAAATACCAACATTTAAACAGTGATAATAAAAGGGATGAGTCACCCCATACAACATATTCTGCCAACTTAGTAATTTCTTCTAGTTCCTCTTCCAGTTACAAGATGTGCTTCCAGTTAATAGGCTCCTTTCAATAATGTGGTTTTATGTTTGTTATACATTTGCAAAATTCATGTAGAATAACTCCTTGGTTTGCCTTCAATATTCAATGTTTTCATAAAAAGGCACAATGATAAAAAAAAATTAAAATGAGAAGAGATCTGAAAGATTTTGCAGCTTTTTGAAAATAGACTTTGGGCAACCACTTTCTCCCTTAAATGGCAAGAACAGCCCCCCCCCCCCCTTCCACCAAACTTATTTTGGAACAACAGCTAATTCTCACTGATTTCTACTTATTCTCTTTCAAATACCTTTTACTGTACTACTGTATATTTAAGGACTTACATATTGATATCCAAGGTAAAGCAACAAGTTACTCCTCATAGATTTTACAATTCAGTTAAAAAAATATTGTCACATGATTTTCATGAGCCATTCATGAAATAGGATAGTCTGCTATACTAATTCAGATTGGGATGACTGCATCTTCCCTTCAAATATATTTGCAGATTTGCTAAACAAGCCATTCTAAGTAATTACAGAATTAAAAAGTGTTGTTAGGAAGAATGGATCCGAGGACCCCATATATGCAGTGCTGACTCTGTAACCACCAAACCAACAGTCACATTACAGATTTTGTCAGCTTGAACTCTGGACATTTACACTTTGACCTTGGTTTCTGAATCGAGCGGTGTAGAGACGTATTTTTGTGGTAAACCTTAACACACGGGGCATCAATCTTCAAAAGATTTTTAATGATCGATTTGTATTTCCACATATGATGTTACCAGAATCGGATTCAGTCGCTGAATTAGTTATCAAATGAATCCTGAACAATGAAAATCAATTCAGATTCAGTAAAGTTATGCAAGGAAATAAAATTCAACAATGTGTCAAAATAAACTTAAATAATCTGTCAAATAATTGATATTTGAGACAAAAGACATCTCAAATAGGTACTACATGTTCCGAAATTAATGAAAAGTGTGCTTATCATTGCAGTCCAGCATTATTTCTTGAAATTAGCAGCAATGAGGTAATCTTAGTTCTGGCCGTGAGCATCTGGTAGAAATATTAAGGTCAGTTTGATTGCGGTTTTGTATCGTTAAAAAAAATTGGCTAATTCATGACGCCAGTTTCAAGGAGCAGATTTTGTTAAGAACTTCTATTTTCATTTAAATTATTCTGGGTTCTGGATAAAACTCCATGGCCATTTAAAGGCTACCTTTACTAATATTTATCATTTAATTGTTGATCTAAAAGTTGACATCGTGAAATCTGACCTTGAAACCCTTTTTTTACTAAAGCATGTGCTCTTGAATCTAGTGACTGAAATTCAGAAATTCATTTTCCCATGAAATATCACTACAGAAGTCCCTTGGACAGAATAAATGTACTACAGATATGAAGGTCTGCACTAATTCCATACCATCCAAGCAACCTCTTGACAAAACATATACCTTGAGATATTGTGTTTAAAAGCAATTCTCAAGGTTTTTATCATTTGATCTCTGGTGACCACAAATGACCTTTGACCTCCACCAAAAAACAATAGGGATCCTCTACTTAATATGTGCAATCTGCATGCCAAGTATGACATTCCTCACAGTTTCTCTTCTTGAGGTATCGTGTTTACAAGGTTTTGACATCTCCTGACCTCAAATGACCTTTGACCACCAAAAACAGTACGGAACATGTACTCAGTAGGGTATCTACAGGCCAGGTATGAGATCACTCAAATTTACCACTGAGATATCATGTTTATAAGCAGCATCACATACACATGCACACATCACCATGGCATTGATCCCTTTTGCTTGCACAAGGAATCAAAAACTGCTTAAAGTGTTTCATTATCTCATTTTTCATTACAAATAGTATCCAGGCGCGCATCCAGACATTTCGAAAAGAGCCCCCTTGACTAACTTTACTCTCCCAGATTAACATTATGCTAATTTTCGTTTATTTATTATTGTTGATGTGGCGGAAAGGGGGGCTGAGGCCGGGAAAGCCCCCCCCCCACCCCTTGGATCTGCGCCTGGTATCCATGTCATCTTCTTTTCCATGTCACTAAACAGTTGCTGATTTGTGAATTTTGTTTACCAAAACATAGGCTAGTTTACATTCCCTTTTTTAATTATTGATATATTTTTGGCCGTGCATGTACAAAAAGAGCCAGCAAATGCCCCACATCTTCGGCGTAGGCTATTTTACAGGTGACTGTCAAAAGCCCGCTGTGCCTGTGGGAACCGTCGCGTTTTGCCGCGGCGGGACTCACGCGTTTTTTTTGTGTGAACGCACCTTTAATGATAAGTATATCATATGAGTGAGTCCTAACTAGTCTAGGGTACCTAGGCCTAGTTCTCACGTACACTTTGCTCCCTGAACTAGGCCTTGGCTATTGCAACATTTCCCGCGTTATTACTGGAGAGTTAGTTAGTTAGTTAGATGGGGTTTAACGACACACCAACACGAATGTGTTATACAGTGTCAGCCAAGTAATAAAAAAAAAAAAACAATGGTGAGGTGAAATCACCTAAAAGGAAAAAGGATTGGGCAAAATACTAAGATATCTAAACAAAAGCCAATGTGGGAGTCATGTCAAAATTTCATGTAAAGGTTACTTTCTTTGAGAAAGTCTAGAATGAGCGAAGGATCTGTGTGCTCAAACAACGTCTTCAGGTTTGGCACAGTGTAGTACTTCTGACGGATATGGGAGTATTCATAGCAGTCAATGAGAATGTGACTGACGGTGACAGCACAGTCACAGGGGATACAATATGGTCTCTCATCCCCGCGGAGCAAATAAGCGTGGGTTAGGTAAGTGTGACCTATGTTGGCCCTAATCAGTACCAAATCATCTCTCCGTTTTCTGGGGGCTGCATTACCCACAGTCCCGACCGTTGGTTTCACTTGGTACAATTTGTTCTCCGGGAAAGAATCCCACAGTTCCTGCCATTTTGATTTTATATAGCCGTTGATGTTAGGACGGTAATCAGTGTGGAGAGTAACATCGTCTGCGTGCGTTTCTGCACTGACTGTTGCTACATACGCGTATGTGCGTACATGATCGTAACCATAGCTATGAACTATGTCACAATTGAACAGCAGTGCGTGCTATATAGCATACAATAGTGTGAACGTCCCAGTGACAAGATTTAGAATGTATTTACACAAATGCAAAACAGGATCGTTTTTATAAATTCAAAATTTTTTGGTCTCTTTTTTTGAGACTGAGTGTGCTAGTATCACTTAAAATGATGGGTCCTTAAACATATAAATGACCCATAGAGGTCAATTACCTAGGAGTATATGTGAATTTGAGAAAGACTGAGGGCAACATTCAAACTTGTTTGAAGGTGCGGAAGCACAATTTTGATAAAGGGTATATTGCGGACCTAGTTGGGAATCCCCGTACTAACTAGGTCATACAGACTGCGGACTAGTCCTAACTCTAAAGTCTGGGGTTTGGTGTGGACGTTGTCTCTGTCCTTCGACTTAGTAAATGTATTCAAATAGGCTAGTGGCAGGTCGAGTCCCTGAGGAGGTACATAGGCCTACTTTACCGAGGAGTCTTCCGCCGAACAGGATTATATGATGTGATCTCTGGAGTACAATGGAATCGGTCGTTCCTGTTTTCACTCCTAACAAGGAGTCTCCGTCGCTACTTCGTGAGACGTCTCCTTTCACAGTCTCTCACGTGAAACAAGAAATTCGGTTGACATCAAACCGGACGGTCGTCGTTGAGTACAAGACTGTTCAAAATTGCAGGATATTGACTTGAGCCAGCCGCACTGCTTTTCTCGCTAGTCTTCTGAGACATGGCGTTGATAGGCATCCATCCATAGGGATCCTATCTCTTTTCCCGCAGTCTGTCTAGTATGATCTGTGCACAATAGTGGCTCAGCTATTAGAGAGACCTTAATGCATGTGATGTCACAAAGGAGAAACGTGTGGCCCTGCTTTGAGGAAAGTTGGCGGAAAAGCGTCGTATCACATTGCAAGTTATACACCAATAATTCCAGACAGTCTGATTTGTCAACCAATCGTATACGCGCGTATAGGTTCTACTACACGTGGTGCGGAATCACGCGCCGTTTCGTGCACGTGTGCTTCATTGTTTTCACTCCAAAATGGCGTCAGTGTGATGTCAAGCATAAGTATCTTACTCTATACGAAAATGGTACGGTATCCGGGGGAGCTATTTGTTCAACGATATCGCGATATATCGGTATAGATTTTGCTCATGTGTCAGGTATATACAGTTCGTGGAATATCCTGATTTAAACTTCTGATTAATCCTGATTCGGTTTCTATATTTTTGTTACACTTCGCACACGTGAAGATCGCTATTGTGTAACACAAATAAAATTTTTACCGCAGTATACGTTTGGACTGAATACCATAACGTGTTGAATGTGATTGTAGATTCTGAAAAAAGAGTAAGATGCTGATTTTCGTTTTAACATGCTAAATTTATGTTGAACTGCCTGAATTTATTTAGGATATGCTGGATTTTTATTTTGGTATGCTGAAATTCTTTTTGACATGCTGATTTTGTTTTTCGATATTTATGATACACTTGGCACTCCGTAAAACTGTCATGCGATAATCTACTGGGTCTGTCTTCAAATCACCATTCTCCCACCATAGGAACCTTAGAAAATCCCTCTGCTCGGGGTTCACTTTAAAGTGGTGAAACATAGCTTCTATGTCGCACATAAACGCCACCCCCACCCCCCCCCCACCCCCCCCCCCCACCCCCCCCACCACCCCCCCACCCCCCCCCCCCCCCACCCCCTCCCCCCGCCACCCCCCCCACCCCCCCCACCAACCCCCCCCCCCCCCCCCCCCCCCCCCCCGCCCTCCCCCCCCCCCCCCCACCCCGCCCCCGCCACCCCCCCCCCCCCCCCCACCCCCCCCCCCCACCTCCCCCGCCCCCCGCCCGCCCCCGCCCCCACCCCCCCCCCCCCCCACCCCCCGCCCCCCCCCCCCCCCCCCCCGCCCCCCCCTCCCCCCCCCCACCCCCCCCCCCCCCCACCCCCCCCCCCCCCCACCCCCCCCCCCCCCCACCCCCCCCCCCCCCCACCCCCCCCCCCCCCCACCCCCCCCCCCCCCCACCCCCCCCCCCCCCCACCCCCCCCCCCCCCCACCCCCCCCCCCCATTCAGTCATGGGTGAATGTGACTTACGTGCTCGGAATGATACAGTTTTGTGCTTATATTGACTTATGTAGTGGAATTGTGTGAGGAATATGAGGCTGTTTTGGCATCTTGAGTGATTTCACCTCTGACACCGCGACCAAAACTCCCTGGGTCTTTCTCGCTGGACTATTAATGCAACACCTCAAAGCATAAAATGTACTATTCACAGCTTCCTGACACTGCAAGAATATAGAGGTGACAAATCCCGATGTGCAGCATTCGACCTCCAAGTGACCCAAGATTATGCCTATTGAGTCTCCACCTAAAACAAAATTATTGTCCCGCACCATATAAAGGCACCCACACAGTTAAGATATAAAATTAATCCAAGCCTTCCTACCGGAGACTCATTTATCTTCCGCACATCGTCAGCCTCCTGTATGAATCTTTCTGCCTAAACACTAAGCGTTATCAGTTTTTGACCCTTGGTGACCCCAGATGATCTTTGACCGTCCACCAAAAACTGTTATGGCACAGGCTTCTCACTATGGTGGATCTAGGTATACCAAGTATGAAATACTATCCTAAGAATTCGTTCTTTGAGATTATTGTGGTTAACAAGGTTTTCAGTACTTTGACTCTCAGTGACCCCAACTGACCTGTTAGACCTCACCAAAAATCAACAGAATTTATTCTGTGTTCACCATAAGTCATCCGACAAAACCAAGTATTGAAATCTTATCCAAGCTTTCCTACCTTGAGATACTTACACTAACAACAAGAGTTTTTCATGATTTGACCCCCCGGTCTGGACCCAGATTGACCTTGACCTCCACCAAAAGCTACCACCATTCCATCGTTCTCACTATAATGCATCAACATACCAAGTATGAAATTGTATCCAAGTCTTCCGACCTTGAAGATATCGTGCAAAAACAAGGTTTTTCGGTAACTCTGGACCCCTGAGTGACCCCACATGACACTGTTGGACGTCCACCAAAAACACATTAGGGCCACACCTTTCACATATGGACAGATCCATATACATAAGCTTTCAGTTTAGGCCCAACTTTACCTTGTTGATCGAATACAGCATAACGAAGCAAGTGTCAACCATCCCACACACGCACACCACACACTACACAGTACACACACACGCCAAGCTGACTACATACGGGTTACCTTTATGCTAACGCCAAGGAACCAAAATACAGAAAGGACAACAAGGAATAGTGATACTTCCTAAAGTTGCCAGTATGCGGATATATTGAAAACAAAACATGAATCATCCAACATGACGAGCATGAAATACCTCACAGCTATCCTACTTGAGATACTGTATCATGTTAGTTCAAAAGCTTTTGAAATCTTAATTATTTTTATATATTTCCACCAAAAACAATAGGGATCATCTACTCAATATGGGCAATCCAAATGGTAAGTATGTCATTCCTCACGTTTATCCTTCTGGAGATATCATGTTTACAAGCAATTTCCAGGGTTTTAACCATTCGACCTATTGTGACCCCAAATGACCTTTGACCTCCACCAAAAACAATAGGGATCATGTACTCAACATGGGCAACCTACCTGCCAAGTACGAGATCCCTCACATTTACCCTTCTTGAGACATCCTGTTTAAAAGCAATAATTGACTTTTTGACCTCTGGTGATGCCAAATGACCTTTGACCTCCACCAAAATATAGGATCTACTCAATATGGGTAATCCACGTGGTTAGTATGACATCCCTCAAATTTATCCTTCTTCAGATAGTGTTTACAAACAATTCCCGAGATTTTACCATTTGACCTCTGGTGACCACAAATGACCTTTGACCTCCACCCAAAAGTAATTATAGGGATCATCTACTGTACTTAATATGGTCAATTTATGTTGTACGAATGGAATCCCTCACATTTATCATTCTTGAGATATCATGATTACAAGCAATTCCCAAGGTTTTACTATGTGACTGCCATTGACCACAAATGACCTTTAACCTCTACCAAAAACAAGAGGGATCATCTACTCTAAATGAACAATTCATGTGGTATTTGATCCCTTATATTTATCCGTCTTAAAATATCATGTTTACCATTAATTCCCGAGGTTTTACCATTTGCCCTCTTGTAACCCCAAGTGACCTTTCACCGCCACCAAATAAAACAGATATCATTTACTTAATGTGGGCAATCCACATGGTAAGTATGAGATCCCTCACGTTTATCCTTTTTAAGATATTGTGTTAACAAGGAATTCCCAACATTTTACCATTTGACCTCTGGTGACCACAAACGACCTTTTACCCCCACCAAAAACATCATGGATTATCTACCTTATATGGGCAATTCAATGGCACATGGTAAGTATGAGGTCCCTCACATTTATCTGTCTTGAGATATTGTGTTTAAAAGCAATTCTCAAGGTTTTTATCATTTGACCTCTGGTGACCACAAATGACCTTTGACCTCCACCAAAAAACAATAGGGATCCTCTACTTAATATGTGCAATCTGCATGCCAAGTATGACATTCCTCACAGTTTCTCTTCTTGAGGTATCGTGTAAACAAGGTTTTGACATCTCCTGACCTCAAATGACCTTTGACCACCAAAAACAATATGGAACATGTACTCAGTAGGGTATCTAAAGGCCAAGTATGAGATCACTCAAGTTTACCACTGAGATATCATGTTTACAAGCAGCATCACATACACATGCACACATCAGCATGGCATTGATCCCTTTTGCTTGCACAAGGAATCAAAAACTGCTTAAAGTGTTTCATTATCTCATTTTTCATTACAAATAGTATCCAGGCGCGCATCCAGACATTTCGAAATGGGCCCCCTTGACTAACTTTACTCTCTCAGATTAACATTATGCTAATTTTCGTTTATTTATTATTGTTGTGGCGGAAAGGGGGGCTGAGGCCGGGAAAGCCCCCCCCCCCACCCCTTGGATCTGCGCCTGGTATCCATGTCATCTTCCTTTCCTTGTCACTAAACAGTTGCTGATTTGTGAATTTTGTTTACCAAAACATAGGCTAGTTTACGTTCCCTTTTTTAATTATTGATATATTTTTGGCCGTGCATGTACAAAAAGAGCCAGCAAATGCCCCACATCTTCGGCGTAGGCTATTTTACAGGTGACTGTCAAAAGCCCGCTGTGCCTGTGGGAACCGTCGCGTTTTGCCGCGGCGGGACTCACGCGTTTTTTTTTTTTTTTGTGTGAACGCACCTTTAATGATAAGTATATCATATGAGTGAGTCCTAACTAGTCTAGGGTACCTAGGCCTAGTTCTCACGTACACTTTGCTCCCTGAACTAGGCCTTGGCTATTGCAACATTTCCCGCGTTATTACTGGAGAGTAACATCGTCTGTGTGCGTTTCTGCACTGACTGTTGCTACATACACGTATGTGCGTACATGATCGTAACCATAGCTATGAACTATGTCACAATTGAACAGCAGTGCGTGCTATATAGCATACAATAGTGTGAACGTCCCAGTGACAAGATTTAGAATGTTTTAAAAAACAAAACAGGATCGTTTTTATAAATCAAAATTTTTGGTCTCTTTTTTTTGAGACTGAGTGCTAGTATCCTTAAAATGATGGGTCTTAAACATATAAATGACCCATAGAGGTCAATTACCTAGGAGTATATGTGAATTTGAGAAAGACTGAGACCATTCAAACTTTTTGAAGGTGCGGTAGCCCAATTTTGATAAAGGGTATATTGCTGACCTAGTAGGGGAATCCCCGTACTACTAGGTCATCAGACTGCGGACTAGTCCTAACCAAAGTCTGGGGTTTGGTGTGGACGTTCTCTTCCTCGACTAATATTCAAATAGGCTAGTGGCAGCGAGTCCCTGAGGAGGTAATAGGCCTACTTACCGAGGTCTTCCCCGAACAGGATTTGATGTGATCTCTGGAGTACAATGGAATCGGTCGTTCCTGTTTTCACTCTCCGTCGCTACTTCGTGGAGTCTCCTTTCACAGTCTCTCACGTGAACAAGAATTCGGTTGACATCAAACCGGACGTCGTCGTTGAGTACAAGACTGTTCAATTGCAGGATTTGATTGAGCAGCCGCACTGCTTCTCCTAGTCTTCTTGACATGCGTTGATAGGCAGTTACGTCTGTTTCAGTTATAATTCTGTTAGTCTCTCTCACTAGGTTAGGGATTGCTGCGAAAACTTCGCCGACGACTATGGGATCCATCTCTTTTCCCGCAGTCTGTCTAGTATATCTGTGCACCAAGTGGCTAGCTTTAGACCTTATGCATGTGATGTCACAAAGGAGAAAGTGTGCCCTGCTTTGGAGGAAAGTTGCGGAAAAGCGCGTATCACATTGCAAGTTACACCAATAATTCCAGACAGCTGATTTGTCAACCAATCGTATACGCGCGTAAGTCTACTACACGTGGTGCGGAAACCGCGCCGTTCGTGCACGTGTGCTTCATTGTTTTCACCCAAAATGGCGTCAGTGTGATGTCAATGCATAAGGTCTATACGAAAATGGTACGTTAGTTAGTTAGTTAGATAGGGTTTAACGACACACCAACACGAATGTGTTATATAGTGTCAGCAAGTAAAAAAGTAAAAGTAAAATTTGGGAGAAAGTTAGCTAAAAAGGGCAAGGATGGGGCAAAATCTTATCTGAAATGTCAACACGAAAGCAAGCGCGGGAGTCATGTCAAAACGTCCTATAAAGGTTACTTTCCTTGAGAAAGTCTAGGATGAGATAAGGGTCGGTCTGTTGAAATAACGTCTTCAGGTCTGGCACAGTGTAGTACTTCTCACGAATATGAGAGTATTCACAACAGTCTACGAGAATGTGACTGACGGTGACAGCACAATCACATGGGATACAATATGGTCTCTCATCACCATGAAGTAAGTAGGAATGGGTAAGGTAAGTGTGACCGATACGAGCCCTGGTCAGAACTAAATCGTCTCGTCGCTTTCTGGGGACTGCATTACTCTTAGTCTCGACCGTCGGTTTAACTCGGTACAATTTGTTCTCGGGGAAAGAATCCCACAGTTCCTGCCATTTGGATTTTATGTAGCAGTTTATATTAGGACGAAAGTCAGTGTGGGGGATGTAGAGGTTGGTAACGTCCATCTGTAGGGCTTCTTTAGCTAGTGCGTCCTTTTCATTTCCCCGTATGCCCACGTGACTCGGAACCCACGCAAGCACAACTGATTTCTGCAGTCTCACCAAATTGGAGTAAGCTTCACGGAGAGTTATTATACAAGGGTGTTTTTGCTCATGGCCTCTAAGTGCTAAAAGGCTGGATAGGGAGTCTGTGAATACAATGAACTGTTGGCTGCCCGAGGTTTCGATCAGATCGAATGCCATCTTAAGTGCCTGGAGTTCGGCAGTAAAAATTGATGCATCATCCGGTAGTCTGACTTGTAAGAATGCATCTCGGCCTGTCGCTGCAGCTGCAACCCTGTTCGTCGCTTTGGAACCGTCGGTATAGATTGCATGATAACGACGGTACTTATGTCTCAGCTCATTAAATATGGCACGGTACACCAGTTCATTTGTTGAGTTCTTTAGATAATTCCTCAAACTAGGGTCAATAACTGGCTCGACTAACTTCCAGGGAGGAGTGATGGGGTAGGTAAACTGCGCTACGAAATCGGGGTTGGTACACACCTTTGATAGTGCTTCCTTAACGCGAGTAGCAAATGGGGGTATAACTGTTGGTTTTGCGAGGTAAATGTGACTAAACCTATGGTTGAAGGCCGTCTCAAAGGTCGGATTGTGTCTATGGCTCCTCAGTTTCATGGCAAATTGGAGTGACAATTTCTCCCATCTGATCTGAAGGGGGGGTTCGTTCGCTTCGATGTAGATACTCTGCATCGGAGACGTACGAAAAGCTCCCAGACAGATTCGAAGACCTTGGTTATGGATATGGAGCAGTTTTCTGAGGTATGACTCACGTGCTGAGCTGTAAACAACACAACCATAATCAAGTTTGGACCTAACAAGTGATCTGTAGAGGCGAAGCAAAACAGGACGGTCAGCGCCCCAGTCCATCTTTGAGACGACCTTTAACAGGTTTAGAGCTTCTTGGCACTTCCGCTTCAGATGGCCAATATGGGCTTTGAAGTTGAGCTTAATGTCGAGTATTAGGCCCAGGAACTTGGTGTGGGGAACAACTGGGATGTTAACGCCGTTCAAGTTCAGGTCCGGGTCGCGATGAGCACCTCTCCGGTTGCAAAAGTGCATGCAAACAGTCTTTGTCCGAGAAAAACGGAATCCGTTTTGGTCAGCCCAGTGTTGGATCTTGTTGAGGCAGTTTTGCAGTTGTCTCTCTATAGACCTCATGTTCCTTGAGGAACAGGTTATAGAGAAGTCATCCACAAACAAAGACTTTTCAATCCCAGTGTCCACCACATTAGCGATGCTGTTTATTTTCATAATAAAAAGAGTAACGGACAGGATGCTGCCTTGAGGAACACCCATTTCCTGATTATGTAACTCAGATAATACACTCCCTACACGGACTCGAAACACACGATCTTTCAGGAAGTTTTGAATAAAGAGTGGCATTCTGCCCCTCAGACCCGCATTGTACAAGTCCTTCAGAATACCATATTTCCAAGTTGTATCATATGCCTTCTCCAGGTCGAAGAACACCGATACAACATGGTGTCCGCGAACAAAGCCGTCACGAATTGTGGACTCTAGGCGGACGAGTTGGTCAGTGGTACTGTGGCCCCGTCGAAAGCCACTTTGGTAACTAGTTATCAGACCGTTGGTTTCGAGGAACCAAACCAGACGGGCATTAATCATTCGTTCAAAGGTTTTGCACAGACAGCTAGTGAGGGAAAAAGGGCGGTAGTTTGTAGCTTTTGTCGGGTCCTTACCCGGCTTGGCGATGGGAATGATGGTGGCTTCCCGCTAAGCTGCCGGAAAGTTGCCATTTTCCCATATACCGTTGAAAATATCTAACAGTACCAGTAAAGAGCTATCTGGAAGGTGTTTGAGGAACTGATAGTGAACCTCATCTGGGCCAGTGGCAGTGTCATTGCTTCTTCCGAGAGCAATTCGCAGTTCTGTGATGTTAAAGAGGCTGTTGTAGTCCTCAGAGTTATCCGAGATGAAGTTCACTTTCTGTTTTTCAACGGTATATTGGAATGTCTGAAATGTTTGTGAATAGTGATTGCTTGAGGAGTTTGATTCAAACTCATCTGCAAGCAAATTGGCAACATCTGCTGTCTCTGTGCATTTGCTACCGTCTGGTTTGGTCACATGTAAAACAGAGGAACTAACCTGCTTTTCGCTGATTTTCGTAACATATCCCATGCTTTTTTGACAGGAGTATTTGAATTAAGTTTAGATATGTACTGTTTCCATGACTCCCGTTTGCTTGATTTAATGATGCGCCGTGCTTTGGCACGGGCATTTAGGTAATTATTAAGATTAACATTATTTGGGTACTTCTTAAAAATATTAAGGGCCTTTTTGCGATCTTTGATCGCTTGTTCACAATCCGTGTTGAACCACGGCTTGTGTTTAGTACGTGGATTTGCAGAGGACTTAGGGATAGTTTTGGTAGCAATATTCACCAAAAGTTGTGTGAAATGGGCGATCTTGTCTTCAACACCATTGAAAGCATCCCTGACGATCTCATTTTGGCAGAGATGGCTAAATTCAGACCAGTCGGCTTTTTGGAGTTTCCACCTAGGGACTGTCTCTTCGGGCATTGGGGAGACAATATCTATCAAAAGGGGGTAGTGGTCACTTCCACATTGGTCATCGTGCACTCTCCACTGAAGGTCCATCAGAATGGCTGGAGAGCAGATTGAAAGATCAATTGCTGAACGAGATCCAGAGGCTGGATGAATATAGGTACAAGACCCATCATTCAGAAGGCATAGATCCCAGGCAGATATCACTGATTCAATCAATCCACCTATCTGATTGGTGTAATTACAGCCCCACATGTCACTGTGTGCATTGAAATCACCCAGGAGTAGAAATGGGGTGGGCAGCTGGTTAACTAGCACTTCCAGGTCATCTCGTTTCAGGCTATACCTCGGTGGGATGTACACCGAGCACACAGTGATGGTTCGGTGAAGTGTAGCTCGAATTGCCACAGCTTGTAAGTTAGTCTTTAGATGGACAGTGGAGTGTGGAAATGTTTTTTTTAACTAATATGGATGATCCCCCAATTGCTCTATTGTCAACCGGGGATACAACCGTTTTGTTATACAAATCATAACCTTTAAATGAGAGATTGTCTGTGTCCCGAAGGAAAGTCTCCTGCAGGCACACCACTAAGGGAGACCAGTCTGCTACAAAGCATTTGATCTCCTCGTAATTCGGTCTAAGTCCTCTGCAATTCCATTGGATTATAGCCGCAGGCCTCCCAAGGGTCATCCTTTGGAAATCTGCGGCTTTTTAGTAGAGCTGGTGGAGCCCCCTGGCTCGGGCCGAGACTTAGGGCCACTGAGCTCCATCAGCTCTTCCCCTTCTCCCTCACTCCCCTCTAACGCTCCAAATCTGTTGTGCAGTTTGATAGGGTCGTCCGACCCTTTGCTCGGTTTTGTCTGTATTTTAATTCTAGGTGTGTCTCTTTCTTTTGTTGGTTCTGTCTTTTGTCTCTGTTTTGTAGTTGTTGGTTTTGGTGGTGGTTTAGGTTTCTTTTGTGGGGGTGTTGATATTTGTGATAGATTTGTCGGTGCTGTCATCGTCTGTATTGTCTTGGATGTTGTAGACTGCTCTGATGGTTTAGCGAAAGTGAGTGTAATGGGCTTTGGAAAACTGCTGTCCCTGGGCCAGGTCATATCGGTTTGGGTGGCAGCAGAAACTTTCGCAGTCCTCACAGCTCCAGCATAGCTCTTGAGCTGTGACTCCTGCGAAAGAAATGTTTCTCTAGCCTCTTTATAAGAGATATTACTGGATGCCTTGATTTTTTGGATTTGTTTCTCTTCAACCCACTTTGGACATGTTTTGCTATTTGCCGGATGACAACCCTGGCAATTTACGCAGTGAGGTAGCCCCTCACAGGCTTCAACAGAATGCCCCTCCTGACCACATTTCTCGCATGTATCTGGCCTGCTTCAATTGGTTTTAAAATGGCCGTAACGTTGGCATTTGAAACAGCGGACAGGGTTGGGGATGTAAGTCTCAACCCTGACCTGCAGATAGCCAATCTTCAGTGTTTTGGGAAGTGTGGGCGTGTTGAACGTTAGAATAAAGGTGCCAGTAGGCTTCCTGACACCTTCCCTTAGCACTGAGATGCGGTGGAGGTGGCTGACATGTTGAGATGCCAGGTTACCAAGGATCTCCTCATCAGAGCAGTCCCTGATATCCAGGCATCTGATAACTCCTTTCGAGCTATTAAGTGACCTGTGAGGGGTCACCTGAACCGGGACATCAACGAGTACCTTTGTTTTTAGTAGGTTGTTTGCCTGTGTGTTACGGCTGACCTCTACAAGGAGATCTCCGGAGCGAAGTCGCTTGATTGACTTGGGGGTGCCCTCAACTCCCTTGTTCACAGCAAAAGGTGACAGTTTTGCTAGTGTCTTTTCTTCACCACTATTACTAATGACGAGAAACCTAGGCCAGATGGGAGTGGTTTCTGGGTCGGAGCTGGACCCAGAGTCACTCCTAAAACGTTTTCTTTCAATTTTTACGGAATTTGAGGAATCCATAGTAGAAAAGTTAATCTTCGTCACCGGTGCTCCCCACCCACCATGGAGCCCAACAAGGGGACATCAAACGTAAGTGGAAAGGTCATCACAAACTGATGTCAGGGATACACTAGTGATATACTCAAGGCCATGTATGAAACAAGAACCCCGATTGACCTGATTAAGCAGCCGCCTTCTGAGAAAACCACTTGTCTGATACACACAAGCAAAGTCCACTTGGTGACGAGTACATGAAAAGTTAGTGCTATGTTTACAAGCAAAAAGTTTAAAAGCAGTTAAGTGGAGATCTCAGGGCAAGACGCCACCAGCCGATTGGTTGAACCAGGCCTATTCAACCTCCCGACTAGGTGAATTCGAGGCCAAAGTGGTGTGTTGCTAGGGCCAAACCGCAGTTATAGCCTTCACTCAACCACCAGGACCCTCTCCTCCACCGACACGGGTCGCGACTCACGGCAAACGAGTCGTCCCTGTTAGTCGCCTTTTACGACATGCTGAGAAAGCAGCGGGCCTATTCTACATCCCCGTACCCGCAGGGGGAGAAAATGGTACGGTATCGAGTATTTGTTCACGATATCGCGATATATCGGTATAGATTTTCCATGTGCAGTTAACAGTTCGTGATATCCTGATTTAAACTTCTGATATCCTGATTCGGTTTCTATATTTTTGTTACACTTCGCACACGTGAAGATCGCTATTGTGTAACACAAATAAAATTTTTACCGCAGTATACGTTTGGACTGAATACCATAACGTGTTGAATGTGATTGTAGATTCTGAAAAAAAGTGTAAGATGCTGATTTTCGTTTTAACATGCTAAATTTATGTTGAACTGCCTGAATATATTTAGGATATGCTGGATTTTTATTTTGGTATGCTGAAATTCTTTTTGATATGCTGATTTTGTTTTTCGATATTTATCATACACTTGGCACTCCGTAAAACTGTCATGCGATAATCTACTGAGTCTGTCTTCAAATCACCATTCTCACACCATAGGAACCTTAGAAAATCCCTCTGCTCGGGGTTCACTTTAAAGTGGTGAAACATAGCTTCTATGTCGCACATAAACGCCACCGACTCCTGTCTGAAACGACATAGCACGCCGAATGTGTTTGTTACGTTTGGGCCCTGCAATAAATGATCGTTTAAAGATTGATTTCTATACTAAGCGCTACAATCAAAGACGATACGTAATTACCCAGGTTTCTGGGGGTGATAAACCCTGTGGTGTGGGATGTAATTGACACTACCGTCGGTACCTGAAATCGGTGCCCCCGGGACCTTTTCCGCATACCCTTTACACAACAGATCACGCATGAGACGTTCATAATCACCCTTATAAGTAGAATCTGACTCTAAACGTCTAACTAGCCTTTTCAATCCATGTAATGCCAATTCCTTGTTACTAGGCAGCATCGGAATGGCCTTCGTAAAGGGCAAAGGCATTTCGTAATGTCCGTCTTTAGTTTGATGAATCCCAGCCCTTAACATAGCAAGGTATTTAAGATCATCTTGAGAATAACCGTACACGCCAAGATCTCCCTCACTACAGTCTTGTTCAAGAACCTTAATTACCTGCACAGGATTAATTTCCCTTGCAGACTACCGAAAACAATTGTGTACTCTCTGAGGAGCTGACAGACTGGGACCTCGTTGTAAGTATCCTATGACTTAATCCTACAGGGTCACAGGCATTGTCGTGAACGTCCTTAGGGTTAACTATTCCCACGACACCCCAACCTATATCTGTCCTCTGCCCGTATGGGCCTTCACCGACTGCCGGAATCGCTTCTCTAGGTAGAAGAGCCCTCGGACAATTATACCCAATCAAAAGTCCAATCTCACAGTCCTGCAATGACAGTAGTTTGCGAGCTATCGGTCTTAAGTGGGGCCACTTATTAGTGATCTCAGGAGTGGGGATATGACTCCTGTTAGCGGGAATCATCGTTCTTAAAAATGTAGTTGGGAGCGCTATTTTAAGAGAACTATCGATCCCACGAACCATGAGTCCCTCAAATCGTTTTGTGTCTATAACTTGATTTTCTGAGACCATTGTTGATAACGTTAACTTTGTGTCAGAACCGTGAACACCTAACGCATCGGATATACTATCAAGAATGACAGTTGTATCGGACTGGGTAGCTAACATAGCATACGTCATTACTTCAAGATTTGGAGTGTAAAAATGAGATAACCAGACAGACATGATTTAAGAACTTCTGTTGCATACTTTAGAACCACTAAAATGTACAACACTAACATTCTGACTGGTAGATACGGGTGGTTCAACCTGTTCCCTAGTCTCCTCTCCATCTACGTGAAGGGATGACGGATGAAGCTTACCGCATACTACACATGTATACTTATTACGACGTAACTTTACTCTATGACCGTACTTCAGACACCCAAAACAAAGCCCCTTCAATTTGACGAAATCATGTCTTTCCTCTTAAGACCATTTCATGAACAAACTGAAACATTTATGCTTAAATTTTTGTGTCTTCCTCACTTTCCTTTGATTTAACAGCAAAGGAACTCGACTTTGTATGTTTACCCTTTACGGAAGGAAGTATCACTAGATTTGTCATAAGATCTCAGGACGGGGGCAGAAATCACCGGATCACATGCTACATTGGACTCCCGTATCATAAATTAACGAAATTCTGTGAAGGGGGAAAAGTCTTTACCGGCCTCTCTACATTAAATAATCCTTCTACCCCACCTAGTAATGAGCCAGTCGGGCAGTTTTAAGATAATTTTCCTGTTTTCTCTCATGTCTTTCAAGCAGTCTAAACTACCAGTGATTTGCATGGCAGTCTCGCATTGACCTAGAAAATCGGAAAATTGCCTTAGTGTCTGGCCATCACGTGACGGTATCTTCGGCCAAGAGTCTAATTTGTCCCTAAATGCATTAGCGATAACGAACGGATTGCCGTATCTTTTGTCCAACAATTTTCTTGCCTCGTCATATGCCTCCCCAGAAGACAATAAGAAATAGCCTTCGATAGCTTCCTTTGCCGATCCCCTTAGTACATTTTAAGGTAATGCATTCTTTCAGAGTTAGGGATACATTTTGTGTCAATTAATGCTTCAAATGCAGCTTTCCAACCACAATACTTCAAAGGATCCCCACAAAAAACATCTGGTTCAGGAGAGAGCAAACGATTTAAACCAATTTTTTCAACTAATAGTCTAGTAGGAATGTCGCTATGCGAATTTTGTGCAGCTCCACTCTGGCTCCCACTACTAGTTACGTGCTGAACACTTCCTGTGCTAAATAAAGGAGCATCAGAATAAACCCAGGTAGAACGTGGATCAGGAATACTGAGTTTTGGCACGGAGTCTAATGTCCCTCCAAAATGCACCTTAGGAGCAGAAAACGTAATAAGATGGACTGACTGAGCCGGACCAGAGTCGCAAATATGAACTTCATCCTCATCAGTTTGAAGTTTAGGGTGAGATTCAATAAACTCTGTCACAAATTGCTCCTTATCAGACACTGAGATTTTGTCGTCAATATCACACAAACTATGAAATTCCTGTTCGACTTTGACTATTGCGTCTAATTTTGCCTGAGCTATATCAAGTTCTTTTAAGGTTTGAAGTCTTTCTAACTCAGACCTTGATTTCTCTAAATCAAACCTTTGTTTAGCTTCCCTGTCCATATATTTAAGTTTTGCCTTTAAGGAAGCCGCTTCTGCAGCAGCATCGGCTCTTTTTTGAACACTTGAATTTCTAGAAATATTTGAACCACGTGATGATTTGGATGATTTACGACTTTTACCACTTTTACTAGCAGTCTCAATATCTGCTAGTTTTGTCATAGAACCAGAAATTCGTTTCAATAAGGCATAATGTTCTTCTTCAACTAGTTCAAGTCTGCCATATTCGCTAAGCCTTTTTGCTAGCAATAACATTTCACTTTATTCCTCAAATGATTGGTAATTGTAGTCATATCCCCTAACAGTATGTCTTGTTCTTCTTCTTGTTTCAACACGGAAGCCGTCTTTACTCTCACACAATCCCTCAATGTGTCCCGCCCGACGCCGCCACGTAGAAATATTAACTTTAAATTTCGCTGGCGACGATCTAGTTCGTACTCTAAACCTTTTTCGGTGTATTTAACCTCACGAGAGCTGGAGCGCACAGGCATCCCATTAGCACTAGAGGTACCATCGACACTCACGACAGTATCAGTTGTCAACGTGTTTGAATCGGTCTCACTCATGGCTAAATATCTAAATCTATACTCTATATCAAATGTCACTGAATAGGAGACCCTACTAATAAATGAGGAAGTAACCACTTAAGGGTTACGAGAGTGTGTCTCCTTAAGAATTAGTATAAGAAATATGGAAATACAGTACATAATATGGTAACACATCAGCTTTCGGTTGCTATCAACATGTCCCTCTCTCCCAGAGTTTGAGTGGATATTAAATAGGTTCTCTCACCGGTACGATTCTGTTCCAAATTAGGTGGCTTCTGTTGTCGATATTAGGGAAGTTGGCGAATGTCGTCGATAAACGTCAATTTGTTGAGGTTGCTGGCTAGATAAATTGTATAAGTCCGGTTTCCTGTAACCGGGGACGGCCGGAATGGGAACCAGACTCAAGAAAAAGACAACCAGAAGAGTTCAGCAGTTTCACGGAAGGTTTCGGTTTCTGTATTTACGTGGTTTTCCTTTTTATCCTTAACTTCGAGCTACCATCGTATACCTTCGTGTACCACCTTCATGTACCACCTAATAACACAGACAAATCACATCAAAATGCATTCAAATTGAATACAAAAATACTGTCACGAAAATTCATCTATATATGAAAAATACAAAACTATACACTATTCAAACGTACAAACATACATAAAAAAATACTCCCATCAAACCTGTGAACAAATTATTTACAGTATATTGCCATTAAATTCAGTGTCTAACTTATATGCGTACCTCCCTGATTCTCCGTGGGCATAATTATCAGTATCCTCTGTAAGTTTAGACAGCCAGTTGTAAGTTGTGATAAATACCGTATATTCCCAGTCTAGTGGCAGTCAGGCCGTTTATTAACGAGGTTATGTAGAGGTGTGAGCCAGGAAACGCCCTAGTTACCCCATTTTATATGAAGTCTTACTTTACCGTAGTACATGCATTCAATATAGTGAAGTTGCACAATACAAGTTGGTATGCGATGCTCGAGAGCTAAGCCGAACTGGAATTTTGTTTGGGCTCAATCGGAATTCAGGAGGTACGACTGTTGCAGACATTGTCGATTACCATATTTTTAGTTGCTGATGGTCTGAATCCTTCTAAGAGTGCAAGACAACTAGTATGGAACTAGTTTCGCAATATTAACAGAAACTGGCTATTGATTCATTTTTACTGATACATTTATTTCTTCTTTCTTTAAGGTTCACATTGGAGCTCAAGGGAAAACTAAGATGACCAGTGTTACTCATGTTGGAGACTTATTGCAGTGTTTTACCAGGAATTCTTGTGGCTGTCCAATGTGAGGAAAAGGAGGGGAGACCATTCCTTGGAACAGTTATGGATATAGCAGGTGATGACAATGTGGACAGTTGCTTGGTTAAAAGGTGCATGGAAGGGAGTTTGGAGAGAATGGATGGTGAAGAAGGGAAAGTCCTGTCTTTGGTGAAAGTCTATGCATTACAGTTATTGTTCCTGTGTCCTTCATCAACTAGATGTTGTTCGAAACATTTTTTGAGCACAAATGTAAACTATAAGAGCAGCAGTGCTGGTAAATCTCACTTAAGCATTAAATTTCCCCTGTACTTTTTTCTGGGTACATAGTGAAACTCATTGCTTCTTTTAATTGACAGTTTGTAAAATTCTAATTGTAGCGCTGTTGAGGAACTATTTTTGCAGGTGTGACTTTACATCAAAGTAAAATTGGGAAGTTGGGGACAAAGAGTGTTTACTTGGCATTCTGAAAACTTGAACAAGCCCCACTCTTTTCCTTACATGACACTTATCTTTTGTAGGAATGCTATTTTTACAATCCAAGGAATGACTGAATAAGTTTATAATTTCAGTCCAAGTACCATTTTTCTATTAGTCATAATTCCATGATGGTGCAATGGTCAATACAAATGAAATTGTACATAACACAAGGCTAGTTGCAATATTTTCAAAGAATACACACAAAATTGTGTAAGTCACACTTGCACAATCTATTTTGTGTGGTGATATTCTCAAAGGGAAAAGTTTGTAGACGTGTTGCATAACTTAATACAATCTTCAGAGTTTTCATAAACTTTTAGGGAAAGCCATAAAAAAAAAACATAAATAGGCATGCTGCCTTGTTTTGCTGTGCATGGAGAATAACTTGAGTAACCACAGGAAACAAAGCACATGAATTTAAGTATAAGATTCAATGCGACTGGCGTAAAACAGGCGGGAATCTCTAGCGTGCGGGCCATAAGACACCGACGAGACCATTTTATCTGGCCGACAAAGCAATTCATAAAAATATATTCGGAATTGATAATGTTTTAGCCCATGGAGCACACTGAGCACAGCATTTCAAGTTTTGAGATGGAATTTATTTTCTTTCTTTATCCTCTGAAATTGTAAGCAAGAAAACCTAGTAACTTTCAGTTTGGAATATGTGTATGAAGGATCATTAGTTTAATCCCTGAAGTGAGGGCGTCTTGCAATAACAGTGTATCAAGCCTTAATTTTTAGTGAAGGATGTGTGAGGGATCTTGACGTTTGACCCTCATACTTTAAATGCTCCTATATATTGGAAACAGAGCATCAGCATTTCAAGTTTTGAGACTGAATTTATTTTCTTTCCTTATCCTTTTAAATTGTTAGCAAGAAAACAGTAACTTTAGCCTGGAAATATGTGAATGAAGGATACCGAGTTTTATCCCTCGTAATATGGGCTTCCTTAAATAGTTGCAAGCCAGAAGTTTTTCATTGTGAATGTGTATGAGAGGTCATGAGTTTTATCCCTCGTGGTATGGGCTTCCTTAAAGAGTTGCAAGCAAGAATTCTTATTCATTGTGAATGTGTATGAGGGGTCATGAATTTTATCCCTTGTAGCCGAGTGCTTCTTGCTACAGCAGAACATTGGTTCCATTCAACTTAAATGGTTGTTTGATGGAAGTTGTGAGATGGGGATACTTTCTTTCTAGTTTTTTATAAGTAGTAAACAAGAAGTATCTTTTAATTTTGGAATGTTTTGAAGGATTTTGAGTTTTAGCCCTCATAGAGCCTCTTGCTCTAACAGGACACTGATTATCTGAAAACAAGCAACAAGCTTAATGAAGGTTGTATGATGGCTCTTAGCTTTTGCCCCTAATAGTAAAAATATGTATTCAACTTGGTCTAACACTCGAAGTTCCATTCAGGCGAACGGAAATTTAAACAAAAATATCATCGAATTGTGAATTACCTGTTTGAAGGTTCTTCAGTTTTACCCTTCATAGCGAGTGTCTGTTTTATTGAACATGGTTATGATCATCTGCAAATGTCAGAAGAGTAACATAATATGAAGGGTCTTGAGTTTTGTCCCTTGTAATATAGCAAACCATGTGCCTATCTTCCGTGAAACTTCCTTAGGTTAAAATCGGATTGCTATGATGCCGTTCGAATGGTCTCACACCAAATGGTCTCACACAACCTGAAACCTTGCCACTGGTCAATTTAATGTATGGATCGTTTGCTGTATTCATCTTTGCACTGTTCTTTGCATATAATTAGTTGTTTGTCTATGGCGGTCTTACGGTAGCATTTCATTTGAAAAAAATGTATGTAATTCTAAAATTGTGAGAAGTTATGTTGTTGTTTCATAATTATTCCAACAAGATGGTTGTTGCCCGCCCGGTAAAATGTAAAAAGCGGTAAAGTGTTGCATATTCTATTCTTGTGAAGTGGTAACCGTAACTTGAAGTTTAAGTTATTTTGACTTGTAATGAAATATTTTTGACACTGTTGTTAATGAAATACCTTTCAGTATGAAATATCTTCGCATTGGCATCCAAATAAATGTTGCTCAAAATATTTCTCTTAAAAATATATAATAGTATGATGTCCTCTCTTTTGTCAAAACATTTAACTTATTGTTATGTAAATCTGAACAATTTCTTTCCGCCTTTTTCTGAAATTTTAATATTTAAATTGAATGGAACGTGGCTTTTACCAAAGCTGCATTTTTACAAGAAAAAAATCTTAACTTAGTAGAGCTTTTGGAAAATTTCTTGTCGATTTCTTAAAAATGCAAAATGCAATTTTTGGAAAATCCGTGCAACTGTGTTATTAATACGCGTAAAATCGGATGAAATATGACTATTCCTTATTTTGTGAACATACCTGTTGATCCACTGTACTGACCAAGACTAAAGTGTCACTTTCACTTTCAACCCTGGAAAACACCAGTCCTCTAGATTTATTAAACTGGTAAACTCTGGAATGGCTACAAAAACCTATATTCAAACCGTAAGAATTGAAGTAAAGGAGTATGACGTCCTGCGACCTTTACTTTGATGCTCCTGCCCAGGTTATGAGTGGAGAAACTTCATGGTAAACAAACTAGAAGTATATTCCTTGATAATTAAGGCACTATGACATATCTCTGTCGCAAACAATTTCCTAATCTTTCGAAAATGCAGAAAATAACCGCAAACTTCCAAAGACAACGCACAATTTACGCAAGTCCGTAGCGGTGGGGGGGGGGGGGAGGGCTCTGCTTAGTAAACGTTGTACCCTCTAAAAAATATTTCTCTCCCCTCCCCCAGCTGTCTTGCCCCTGTCCGTACCTTGTTTGGCTACGCGCCTGACTTTACGTGTAGAGACACACAAAATCATCTTTCATTTTGCTGTACAACGGGAGCGCCCCCACTATCTACGTGGCTTTGCTGGTTGAACATAAAGCGATGTACTCTGTTAATTTCTACCCTATTTCAAGTTCTATTATTCAAACCAATTGGACATGTTAGGTTATACACTATCAATCCACCTGGTACATTTAAGAAACATTGTCCAACCTTCGCCTGCATATGATATTTTGGTCTCTTCTTTGTCATTGATGTTTTGAGGATGATGGATAAATGATCCTTTAAAACGACACAAAACTGTGCCTGAAACGCACAGAACAATTATGTAGCCGAGGGGAGGGGGGAAGGGGGTGTCTTGGAAATGGAGCTACTACTTGGACAGGGCAAGAAAATTAAGAATTAATTTCTCCTAATCTTATTAGATCCGTAAATGCATGAGAAAAAACCTTAATGAGTGATTGTCTAATACTATCCATTTAAACTTCGACCTTTGTAAGCCCATTCACATCCACTCGCACGCTTACAACTGGATTAAGTTGAATAATCGTATGATGTCTAGGAAGTTACCGACAACCAAGTAAGTGATACAGTTTCAAAGCTGAAAACCATAAGGACTGTTTATTGCAAACAAAGAAAGAGATGCTGGCACCAGAAGGAACGTTAATGCAACATGGAAGTGAACAAACTATAAACGATTCTATACTTTGGAGTTAAATTTTTATCAATTTCCCCATTTTTACCTATATTGCAAAGGTTGTAAGACTGTAGTATTTGTAAGGAAGTGACAAAACGTGACGAATTACAACTTCGCATTCACGAAAGGTAAAGATGGAGGGTTCGTGGCTCCAAAATATTACAACATGTGCTCTTCAGACATTATGTTAAGATTCAGTGTGCACACTACATTGGCAGTTCGCGAAATTCTCCCTTTTGGGAGAAAGTTCACCCCGAACGGGAGAAAACTTGGTCATGGGCGAAGTCATATTGCCTTTTTTACCCACAATTCCGAGCGTTTTTGTCTACATTTTCAGAGGCGAATGGGTTCTGGAACCCCCTTGCAAAAATTGTGAATCTAATGTAATTGTGTAATTGATTTAAATGTAAATTCGGTAGGTATATTGTCATAGCTACCGAAAGGCCACGTCCTTATAAGTGGCTCACTTCCGTTTTCTCACGCCGTTGAGAAAAATGCAAGTTCTGGAGTGGTCTAAGTTCTTGTTAAACCTTTGTCTTTGTTAGGCTTCCAAACCTAGATACAATGTGGTGCATAAATTTTTTGATCAGATTCCGGGTTGATAACCGGCTAATCAGAGTTGGTTTGGATCTGAAGTTTAAAATTTTTAGGGTATACAAGTCTGATTTAGACCTGTCCATACAGGTGCCTAACCTAACCTGATCTCGCTGGTCAGTTCCATACTTAATTCAAGATATCCCTGCCTTGTCATTTCCTATGATCTATTACCGTCCTTAAGGGCGGTACACATGTAATCAAATACGGGGTTTTAGTGGTCCTTCAAGCCCTTCACAATCTTAGGAAAATAATCTTCCTACTTCATGTTTCAAAACACTCGATTGAAGAAAATGAATCAGATCATTTGTCTTTATTTTTGTTTGTTTTCCAATTGCCAGCAAACTTCTATTGAATTAATAAATTAATCCTCCAATAAGCCTCCTGTCATCTCTAGAGAGATAGACACTGTTGAAACAAACTCAGTTTCTAGAAAAATAAAGAGAATAACTGATACCGCATTCGAGGAACTCGACGATGTGAAATACCCTCACCTTACAGGAAAACACTGTATAAATATGACCGGGTCTTCCTCACAATAGGACAGTTAATTGCTACTTCACTTTGGCTTCGAGCAACAAAATTTAAAAACTGACTTTTTGTCAACAGAAAATCATCAAGATGTTTTCCTCTCGCGTTCTCCTCCTTCTGGTTCTTTTTGGTGCTATTGCAATCATAGGTAAGTTTTTTTTTCTTTAATCTATAAATCATGTTTTTTTTTCATTTTTGTCTCCTATGTAACACAGCTGAATGTTCGGCTTTGCTTAATGACTTTCAAGCAAAATGACTGTATGTGATATAAATGTTAAACAAATCAATCTTCTGCATTGCCACAAAACTTATTGAAACCATTGTTTCAGTAACCGATGACAAATACAAATTGCGTATATTTAAAGTTAACTTCTTGATGTCCATTTTGAGCTATAATCGAAGCAGGTCGCTTCAAAATTCGTCTTTAAGTCTCCACAAGGAGCAAAATGATTGTTCTTTCTCCTTATCTTGCTATCAGTGGTTTTTCCCACGATATTAAAGAAAATCTCACGAACAAATCGGCCAGATCAGGTGCAATTCTAGTTTCATTATAGTGATACTTAAGATAACAAAAGTGCAATGTCTTTTCTCCTTTTCTAGTTCCATTTCCTTTGACGAAGGGGCCATAAATTTGTATTGCTCTGCTATTCAACTGTGGTCGCTCGTAATTTTCTCAATAGGCGTGGCAGTATATGGCCAAACAACGGGATGTCTGGAATTTTTTTGTTTGTTAAAGAAACAAATATGTAATTACCCACTGCAGGAACCGATTTGATGGCATCAGTCGACGAATATAAATACAAGGAAGAAAATTTGTAACGAAATTGTTCAGTATTCGGTAGCATAATGGTTCTGTAAATTCACAGCGAGGTCCAATAAATTAGTGTGTAGGTCATGCATTCGTAAAAAGGAATGAAAAAACTCAACAGCTTTGGGATCTTTTATTGTAGAAACTTAATTTAGGCTTTAGGATTTCCTTAAGGAACAATACATGACGATAAATATCACGTCATTCTGTATTTTAAGTATGTCGGATAATCAGCTGTAAGGTTAATGAAATATCTCACGAACAGAACATGAAAAGCTCGCTAATTCAGGAACATTTCCTTTTTACTGTGTTGTCTATATTAGTGTAAAACACACACAATTGCATGGAGCATTAGGAAGTTCAAAAAATTACCTCAGACATTAATTTCAAAGTTTCCTTCCACTAATCTGTGATATTCGACAGGTACCGTAACAAAGCTTTGGTACTTATTGATAATTTAATTAATGGTAAACATGTTATGTATATCAATAAAGCACGCAAATTCCGAAAATAAAACTGTACGAGGTACAATCAAAATAAAATTAAAAATAAATAAATAAAAGATAAATGAGTCCTCAGCCGGTTTTTAAAAGGATGGACTGAAGGAATCTTTTTCATACTAAGAGGTAGGTGCAAAGTCTACAGGTCTAGGGGCCGCGTGACCGACTTTAAGGTAATTTTTCCAAAATACGATACAATCTTGAAACTGGTCACGGCAATATATGAGACTGGCTTGGTCTTAAAATACAAGCCTTGGAGTGTATTATTCGACGGGATGGGTACGGATCGTGTTGTGTATTGATCAGTACGTGACAAGGAGGATCTAGAAAACAGGTAACCGATGGGGCTCCTTTAAAACTGATGTAATGTGACCTCGACATATAGAATTTGTTAATTGCTGTAGACTCCTGTACGTATGAAAGTTTTTGTAAAAGCAATAAATTATATCGCGAATCAAGTAGCGAGTTACCATAATTGTGTATACTGTTGACAGGCGTAAATGAAAGATGTAAATACTTAGATTAGGGATTCAAACCGTAATATTCACACTATTTACAGTATTAATGTTTCATGAATGTAATGTTTCAAGGTGAATAAACATATCATTTGAAGAAAACGATTAAACATTTTGGATCAATTTAGAGAACGGTAACATTTGTAGCAATGAAGCACTGGGAGTCTATCTTGACAAGTATACATATCTTCATATCAAAATTTTTCAGCAACGAACTCTAATAAACGTGTTTAGCAATAGAACACTTTTTTGCCTCCAGTTCGTACACTCCATCACACTCTGACGGTTACTAAGTAGGCATTCAATATTTAGCAATTTAAACGCGTTTACCTGAACGTTTAGGAAAATGAGAGGCACGCCTATGTATTGCATCCAACCATGTTTACAAAGAAAGAAGCTAAAACGTGTTAAAAAGTTTTTATTTTCTAAATACTGTTTTTAAAATGAAAATATCAGTTTTCGGTTTAAAGTGAGAGTATAATCCATAACTTTTTTCGGGAATTCCTCAATTGACAGTACAAAAAGTACAGAATGTTTCTTTTTACAGAGTGCAGGCCTGAACAGGCGCGTAGCCAGACTCTTCGGCCCAGGGGGGCAAAATGAAAATTTTCGTCCCGATTTCATGATTTTCCAAAGTAATTGTAGAGGTGGTTCTCTCCCACCCACCGTTTGCTTTGGGTCCAGTTTACCCCCCCCCCCCCGGCCAAGTCCGAGCTCTGGAGTTGTAAAGAATTGGGGCATGAGAATACAATACCGACTTGATATTCACATGGCCTTATCAGTATGCGAACTGGTAAAGTCACGTTTATCAAAATTTAACTACTTTTCATAACGCGGAAGAAATAATGATCGATTTGATGACGCCCGAGTGCCTTTTTAGTGGTAAACTGGACGTAAGATTGAGGAATTTTGCCAGAGGGATCCATAACCTTTCTTCAAAGGGACCTTTGAGACATTATCCAAGCGGAGCGCCACCATTAGTTGGTGCGAAACGTACAAGGTAACATTTTGGCCAATACGCCTTCCCAAATTACAGGAAATGACATTTCCCAGGTGTTGTAAGTTGCACTTTAAAATTATCAAATATTTTTTAGTTTTTTAGATTTTAGGACTGCTGCCACAGTCAGCCACACCAGTGGGTCCCCTGACAGAAAATTTAAATCTAACTGGACAGAGGTAAAATTTATCTCTTCGGCCTATATCTCAGCTGGGAATGCAAAATATGGGTGGAGCTAGCGCATGTTTTAGTGTCTATGTGGGCTTTCCCTGTGACCTGACGAGCCTGAACGAAATATTTAACTATTTAAAATTGAATTGGATGGGCACTACAAACAATATAGAATCACAATTTGATTTTTTTTTTATAATTACCTAACTTGGACTAGGCTATCGGTAGGTCAATATGATGGTCACGGTGGTAGGGTGAGTGTAGATGGGAGCGGATGTATTATGCCGGGAACTACACGGGTCTTTATACACTGTAAAACCCAATTAGTTGGGATAACTTATCAGACTTGAGGTAACTTGCTGCATGGATTTTTGAAAGTTCAGGCAACTGAGTTTCTCTTAGTAATGAGATGCATACACGGAGACACTCAGTTTCCTGAACTTTAAAACGTCCATGCAGCAAGTTACCTCAAGTCTGATAAGCTATCCCAACTAATTGGGTTTTACAGTGTAAGGGTTAAAGGTCTTATTCAGAGGCAAATAAGGGTCATGCAATCGACTCGGAAGCATAATTTTAGTAAAATAGAATTTTATATTATTTTTCTACAGGAAAAACAAAGCAAAAAATCGGCGTTTTCTATTTTTAATCATTTTCTGAAAACTTTTTTGTTTTTGGCCCATACTGAAACGATAACATCACGTGATTTCTTCGAAAGGTCAAACTATGACGTCACCGGCCGGAGTCGGGTCGAGCTAGCGCGAGCGCACACAGCTAGCCAGCATGTACCGTACCAGTACTGTAAATAGGCCTAGTAAAGAATAAAAATCGTAATTCAGTTAGGCGAAGTTGGTACCGAAAGGCCGTAAAGTGCGCTACCTTTCCATTATCATATGTATGTAGTATTTACTATATAACGCTAGGACTGCCTGTGACTAGTTCAAGCCATAAGCCTAGTAACGTTACTCGTTAGCTCTATCGTTTACTGTTTAGCATTAGATTCGATCGAGTCGACTTGCAAAAAAAAAAAAAAGAAAGAAAAACTTAACGTTAGAGTATCCTACATTTTAAGCATGTTTGCAGAGGAAAAAAGCCGCTCTTTCGGAAGAAATTAGTAGCCCTAAAAAGAGAGCGTGTTTGGTTTGTATCAGGTTTTCTTTGCAGGCTACGCCAGGTCTTCGTCTTGGGCTCTCTGGTGCCTCAACTTGTCTTTACCCTTCAAGTCCATGAGTGATGACATGGGAAGTTTGTCTAACGGCCCCCTCCTCCTTCCGAAATCAGTTCTTTTCTATGTGTTCCTCAGGCTGACGCCAAACTTTGCAAACCCCCTTGCTCAAAGAATCTCAAAGTTGTGACGTTAAAACTCAATCAGTGAACTCTTACGAGCAATTCTGAAAATTCGGAAGTCTGGCCAATGGTTGTGGCTTGAAGATAATTGCTGGCTATCAACAGCAAGTTGTAGGACCTTGAAATTTTCTTCTTTTAGAAGAATCACCACAAGTTATTTTCTCTTCTTCAGAGATGTGTGGTGACTTTCGGTATAGGCTAAGGCAGGTTTCAGTATGTGTATCCAGGGATATATATCCAGTATTAAATCCATTCAGTCTGTGTGTTACGATACTACGCTAGTATGACTACAATACGAGAAGGACAGTTGACCTCGTGGCTTGTTTTCTTTTAATTATATGTAACTATTTAAACGTGAAAGAAAATGCATACAATTCTAAGTGCTGATTGGCTGAATAGGTTTGTACTAATTATTCCTATGCATGTCAACACGACTCCGGCCAATGACGTCACAGGCTTGACCTTAGCCACGCCCCCATTTTCATTCAGTCATTTGAAATCACGATTTTTAGCCGTTTTATCGTATTTTTAGAACGTATTTTCTCATCAGTGCCAAGGGGTACTCTAAAAATTCAAAGTGTGTTGGGGTCAGGGCAAACAGCAGTTTCTGCTGACTCCCAATGAAACGAAAATGCACTTTGCCTCTGAATAAGACCTTTAATATTTTCACAAAGAGCAAAAATGAAACAAACACGCCGGAAAAAGACTTTTTGAATTAAGAGAGCTTGCCCTGCAAGTCACTGTTTTTCTTCAATTGGCTTAAATTCTTTCTAATTTATTCTCCGTCTCTTTTCTTTCCCGATCTTTTTTGATTGTTTTTTCCTTTATTTTTCAAAATTTGTTCCTATTTTCTGCCTAGAGGAGATGGGATCCATACCCTCTGGACCTGCACCTGAGAGGATGGATGATGGTAAATGAGGGACGCATAAGGCTTTGAGTAAATTCTGCTCAAACTGTCCTGTAAAACTGACTAAGGACAACCTATGCAATTGTGACTTATTAGAGCGAAGCGCGCCGAAAAGACCATTTAGTATGAATTTTCTTGACATGCTTCACTTTACATTGTACACGTTATCTATCATATTCAAATTCACATTTAGTTTCTCTTAACTTGGCACTTTTCTTGACCCACTCATTAGGGTTGTTATCAAACCCCAATTCGTGGGAACGCACTGGCAACTGGCTCTTTTCCACTCATTGTGTGACTTCAAAAGAAAACCTGCACCGGTACAGTGATTTTAAGTATCCCTTTTTGATAGGTATGAAAAGATAAAATCAGTACGGCAGCTGTCATCCCTCCAACTCCCACACTGACAGCCTTTCTTTACGTCCTCGTCTTTCTCTCCCTCTTAAATCAGCTTTGCTCTGCTCTGCGTCACAGTCTGTCCTCGCGGGCTCCCTAGTCTAATGCTCTCTATTCCCCTTACTAGTTCCCTCATCCTTCCTCTTTCCCGTGCACAATCTGCCTGGCTTCATCCCTCGTGCCGGTTTTTGCCTTCTAGGCCCTTCAGTTTCTCATTCCCTTATTTCGGTCTTTTCCACGGTCCCTAGTCCTGCCTTTTTCAGTACTCGTCCCTTCGACATTTGAACCAGTTTTCTGCTTTATCAAGCCCTTTTCCTTCTTTCCATCCTTTTCTTCCATCGGTAATAATTCCTATTTTTATTGTTATTTTATTTTCCTTCCCCTTTTCTCCTTTTTTTCTTTTCTCTCCCTCCTTCCCCTTTCCTTCCCTCTTCTTCCTTCCTTTTTTTTTTCTTCATTTTCCGTCGTCCCGATTTTTCTTCGATTTTTCGCCCGGAGGGGGGTGGGGGGCACTCTCCCCCTGCCCCCCTCTGGCTACGTTACTGGGCCTGAATATTAAAGATGGGTATTTGAAAACAGATGTAAGAATAATTTATTACAATCTTTTCCCGTTTAATAGTTCAATAGTCAACACTTCTTCTATGTGCTGGGGGGTAATCAATTTTTGCATTATTTGATTCTTTCAGTAATTGAAGTTACTAAGGATACCACCTGTCACGAAATTTCCCCTATCCTCGGTTTTCTAACTATTCATACAGTTTGCCTTCATAACTGCTTTGTTTATCGTTGATATTTACCATGACACCAATTTTATTTTCCTTTTCTCGAGACGCATTATATTCTTGTTGTCTTTATCAGCCTACAAGATACCTTCGTAAGTTGAAAGATGTAACCTTTTCCACATGTTCCTTTTTACCAGGAGAATACTATGACAGAAAACATGTATAAAAGAGAACTTTGACCTCTGCTTTGATATCCACTTAAAATTGAGATGATGACGTGTATTTACTTTGTAATAATTTAATTTTTATAATATATTTACCACTGATCCTGCCAACGTTTGGACTCGTAAGTTGTATGGTCCAATGATCAATAAAACGTGTGACGGGAGAGGTATTGCACAGTGTAAAATATAGCAAGTGCGTTACTATATCTTCCAGGCCGTTTACAGCTCTATAGAAGGACGTCTCCGAGGTAGTACCTCCATTGCTCTGCAAGTCTTCCCTGCACGTCTACCTTGGACTGTTGGACGATTGTTCCGATAGAGAGATGGGTATGCATTTCATTACATTATATTTTGATACCTAATGCTACGCGTGGAATAAATTTACCATGTCGGAATCGAGCTTCCTAAAAATGAACATACCGCTGTGCAATACTTCCCATAAATTATATTACCCAACATCCTTAGCTGTAATATTTTGTAAGCGGCGTTACAATGGAAAGGTTCGATCTTATAATGAAACTACAACCCCTTTCCGTTCCCCCATCCCCATAGGTATGGACGGTATGCAATGGTTAGATGGATTTCTTATCTAACTATTATTTTTAAGTTGATAAACAATTCTTTTGTTTTGTTTGACAGTTAGGATATCATAAAATACATGCAGCAGTTACATTTATATTTGATCAAGAGATACCGGAATTATGAAAGTACACAATTTAATCACATCACTTGAAGTAAAAGCAGGAAACCGTGATGTTGGTAACTTATTAGACTTCTTTTTAATTTAGTTTCATTGGTTCCATAGGCGTACAAAGTGGTGGCGGTGGATTTGTTAGCTCGGAATTGTCTCCCCCTCGTGCCACCCCCCCCCCCTCCCCGTGCAGAAAATTGGTTATTCGTGTGCAGTTAGTTGCTATTTGTTCAATAAGTTTCGGGGAAAAAATCTCAGCACTTCCAACCGGGAGTTTACCTATGTACAGTTGTTTAAGACAATTTTATTTATCCTATCCTGTCTGAATCGGTTGCTTTGTTCAAGACAAGCAACTCGGGGACACACGTGATTACGGCGTGTTGATATATCAAGTTTAGAGATACGACTTCATCCGAATAAAAAAAAAAGACTTAGTGCAATTAGGCCGTCTCCATGACAATGTAAATGAAGTTACTAAAGCACCTACTTATTCATGAAAGGAAAACATTCTCTCTGTAACGTATGTTATCTGCCATTGTGACCCTTTGTTTTTTCTTTTATTCTCCTTCAGCAAATTAACAGCTTTTCCTAAAAGAACTGAAAGCCAGGTACAAGCAACTCTATGACGCTGTTCAACCTATTCCTTACATACGAGATAGACTTTATTGTGTGGATAGGGTATTTGTAGAGGGCGGTATTGAATATTTGGCAGAATCATGGTTACTGTTGGGTTCATACCACCTTGTTTTTCGCGAAGCGTGTATACAATCTAACAGGAGATTCTTAATTGGTGAACCAGGGTACGGAAAATCTACCCTTACCCTTCAATACGCATATGACTGGTGTAACAGTGTACAGGAATCGTACCTGAAAAATGTGGAAATACTTATTCTACTTCGATTGAGACAATTAGGAGGAGTCACTTCAATATACACCGCGATTAAACGGTTCATACTATCATTGCAATCACAACTGACTGAACATGACATTGAAAGTATAATACACAGCAGTAAATCTGTACTTGTGATACTAGACGGATTTGACGAATACCCGGATGAAGATACATTACCCCTGTCTGATATTATGAAAATGATAATGACCCCAGTATTTCATCAGTTTGATGTATTTCTAACTACTAGGTATTTACCTAAACAATACGCCCCAGAAACAAAACGGTTAAAACCAATTGGATTTAACCACCAAGCGCGAGATGAGTACATTCGAAAGGCTGTAGTAGGTGATAATATAGTTGCCGCCAATCGGATAAAACAACGCCTACAGGAAAACCCCATCCTGGGAGATCTCTGTCAGGTTCCTTTGTTCTTTGTTATGTTTGCCCACATGAGTCATGAAAACAAAGACTTCCAGACATTTAAGACAGTCACGAGTTTCTTTCAGTACATGATAAAGTGTTTCCACAGTCACATGAGAAACAAGATGGACGACACTAATGTACAGAGATATCACATGTTTGAAAAGGAGCATATTGAACTTGATAAAGTCGCTTTTAAGGGACTTTGTAAAGAGAATCAGCAGATCGTTTGGAAGAAAGAAGAACTGATAAAGAAACTTGGACAAGACTTTTATCATCAGTACATACGTATTGGTATATTAGTGGAAGAAGAGGTTATTGATGATATCTATCGATCTGGGGGTCACGGTGCTTACACTGATAGATGCCAACGAGAAGTAAGGTTTTATCATAAAGTGTTCTGTGAATGGTATGCAGCACATTACTTATCGAAGTATTCAATTGCACTAAATAAGTCTGAGCTTTTGAAGGAAGCTTTACGCTACATGGATCCCCTGGATCTGCAGTATTGTTATCGCTTCTCCTGCGGTCTAAATCCCAATGCTGCTGGTCCAATCATTGAATGTGTGAAACAACATAAAGGTGGCGACAAGTTTGCAGTACTATGCATCCTGGAACAAGCTGGTCGAGTTGAGAATATCTTAGATACCGTTAAGGATTTGTGCAGTGACGTAATTGAATTGAAGGAAAGCGAAAATAGATTGCTGCAAAGATCTACAGTTCAACTCCTAGAAATTGCATCAAGCCACAACGTAAGTGGAATCCTATTACATTTAATCTAAAACTGCAATACAAAATATTAATGGGTGCATCAATTTAAGTTATTTTCCTCTGAACTCATAAAAATCGCAACAGGTATCAGGTTTGTACCTTTGGGGATTTCTAGAGTACTCTTAAAATAAACTTCCCCGAATAAAATAGTCTTAGGCATTTCATTTACAGTATGTATAAAAATCTAGTTAGCTAGTTAGATGAGATTTAACGACACACCAACACGAATGTGTTATATTGTCAACCAGGTAAAACGTAAAGTTTACATGCGGTTTCAAATACAGTTCAAGTTCAAGTTCGGTTTTAAATACAGTTCAAATACTGTGGAAGTCCTTCCCTTTAGTCGCCTCCTACGACAAGCGGGGAATACCGTGGGCATATTCTACAATCCCTAGGCCACTGGGGAAAAAATAGAAATCGAAGTCTGTTGCTTAGGCTTGAGGGCTTTATCAGGAAATATACTTAGAACTATAGTAACAATAACTATCCAAACTGGTGCAAAAGCAATACAAATTGGGGACGATGGCATTTCTCTGGATAACCAAAAAGACTTGATTATGAGTCATTTCAACCTATGTATTTGTATTAGAAGCCACCAGTATTTCAATTTACTCCAAATTGTCAGCAAATTTATTTTATTGAAAAAGAATATTGATAGGCGTTATCAGGCTGTATTTCACTTTTTTCCGAGTTCTAGGTCAGATTTGCTGATTCTGCGTTAACAGGGTTACTGTTAAAATGAGATAGGAATAACCTCCGTCCAGTTATTATATTATTTCTATACTGAATACCTAGCAGACCTTGGGGATATTCTCAGGACCCGGCTAGGTCTCTGAGCTCTTCAGATTTGTGAGACGTCGGAATCTCCTCCCTGGCCGGTGCAACTTTACCTTTCTATTCCGAAAGCATTGAGAGCATATCGACACTGGCTAGGGCACTTGGTCTCAAAAGTGATTTGAATACGAAGAAGTGCATCATAGGCGACTAAACCGATAGGGAGGGCTTACATTCCCTCTCTTTTATCAATGCGCACATTTACTTAAACTTCTCATAGAGATACTTTTTCCTCAAGAGTCCAGCCTCCCTCCCCACCCCCATTTCGCATTCACATAAAAGCACTTTCACACGCCTGAGTGTCTTCAAAGATGCAGGACGGACAGAGGTATAGCCTCTGATTATGTCATGGAGATCTCAAATTAAGGAAACTGTTTTTTTATCATTCGACACTTAAAATAAAGTGGCTAGGAATCAGGACATGCATAAAAGACGAAATGGCATACGTAATGAGTCTACTCCTCCAGCTACTTGCGACGTTTTGAATGGTGGCAAGTTTTGTCAAGCATGTCATAAGTCTCAGGCAAAGTAACACACCAAAAAGAGGTAAGCTCCTGATTTCACTCTTAAAATCGTCTTTATTTCAAACTGAATAATCTCATTTTCAATTTTTCATACGAAACTTACCCCAAGGGACATATTTATTAGAACGAATGCTAACAAGCAAAGTTTTGTAATGTAAACCTGGATAGGGGAACGTTTATGGTTGGCCATGGAAAGCGTTAGACGGATTGGTTTCAACGCGGTGAAAACGGACCATGAACCAATCAAATCCACGGATCGTTGATTATACCATTACGCAATGGGAAAGGTTAGATACTATCTAAAGTTTTGCTCCCATCAACATTAGGGCGCCGTACACTAAATCTACGAGCGATCTACACTGTTAAAACACTGTTTAAATTTTTTAAACAACCACATATTAACCAGTGAATCGCTCAATGTTGTTTAAATTTCAAACAAGGTTGTTTCAAATTTAAACAATGTTTTTCAAATTTCAAACAAGGTTGTTTGAAATTTAAACAACATTGAGCGATTCACTGGTTAATATGTGGTTGTTTAAAAATTTTAAACAGTGTTTTAACAGTGTACAGGGTGAATCATACGGACCCCAGAAGCGTAGGAAGCTCTTTGAAAGTGAAAGCGAAAGCGCATGTTAGTGATCGGTGTCCTGGGGAGGGGTGTCCCCCTCCCCCTTTGGAAATCTTTTGACTGTTTAAAGTGCCCTAGATGCAAAATGCTGCAATATTTAACAAACTTTGAAGTAATTCTATACTATCCAATGCCATATTTTGGCAGCACGTCATCTAAGCAGGGAGGTGCTATTACACCTCCCTGATCCAAGGTGGGGGAGTGAAACGAGGTTTCCGCCCCCACCAATCAGAGTGGAGGTGGTCGCTCCCCTGCCCTATGTTCCTACGCCTGTGAACCCGTACTGGAGCCGTGCCGGCCCGCACGATCGAGGGGTGCTTGTTAGCCCGTAGAATGCCCGTAACTGGAAGAGAAACCTCTTCGTCTTGCAGCCCCGGGCGTTCCCGATTTTGTCGACCGTGGGCCCCCGTAACTCCACCGCACCATACACATACTGGCCAGTATGGTAATCCGTACGAAGTCAGTATGGGCCCTTACGATTTGGAAACTCCTTACCGTTGCCAGGCAGGCCCTGTGCTCATACGGGCACATGCAATGGCCCTGAGACACCGTACGGATACCGCTACGTCCCATAGGATGTGCATCAGTCCCGTGTCGGATCACAAGAATTCGTATACGTATGATGGCTCCCGTACGAGTGTCCACGGGTACCTTTAGCGCATTTGCAATTTCGAGACGGGCGCGCATATTCGAGGCACATGAAATATTGAAGCGTCTAGTTTTTGTCTCCGCACGAATGTGGACGGAGGTCAGTTTACAATGCCTCTAAACACCTTTCAACTTTTTGCATTCTTGAATTATCGTAAAAATTTTGATGGTCTTGGAAAAATTCCACCATAGCATCCTCGTGTGCATTAGCGACTTACTGCTGGCTACGCACGGAGTCATTGTGCCCATTGTGTCAGGCAGCTCAGACTAGTCTGTGTTCTGTGTCATGTCTGCTGCGGGTTCTGCTGCCTCCTCTACTGGAGGTAGGGTCCTCTGTCTATTCTCTATATTCTTCTTGGCTACCTTCTTTGGCGAAGTGCTTGCTCCTTACCTTGGTGCCATCTTCAAACTAGCATAATACACGTGCAATGATCACTGTATTCTGCTGTTGTGTGGAAAATGGAATATTAAGTTTGCTAGTTCGTTTGCTGTGGGTATACTAAGACTCGTGCACGTGGACCAGTCATATCCTCCTGGCGCCAGTAAAATAGTTCCAGCGTCGTTCGGGCGCCGTACGGACTTCTTAGGGGGCTCGTAAAGGCTCTTCAAGCATCCTAAACTGCTCGAACGGTGACCTTTCTGTAAACCTACATGGGATTGGACGTTAAATTTGAACGGACCCGTAAGGAGGTCTTGCGGGTCCATAAACTGCCCGGACACCTTGTGAACGCGCCCCTCACGGGCGGTGATCACGGGGGTAGGGGAAGGGGGACATGCCCCCCATATTTGGGAAATAGCCCATTGACTTTGACTTTTTTACATGATAGTAAATTATTTGAAAATGCTGTCATGCCCCCTCCCCCCAATATTGAGAACAAATCGCTGCTCTTGGCAACCCTCGTAAGATCGGCCCGTAGAAGAAATTGCACGGCCCTGTAGCATCTTTGAAATCGTATTGGCACCCAAATGGTAAGGCTCCATAGTGCTCATAGGAGCATAGCTTTAAGACAGAAAGAACTTATGAAATGGTTTTGATTTGAAATGGTTAATTTATTTTTACACCAATACTTGGGAAAGTGTCCAGTGGAACTGCATATTTTACAGTGTTTTAAAAAGGTTGCTCTCCAGATATTGAAGGCTGAGTGGAAACATTTTTACACAATTACGTTGGAAAAGCAGATGGTTTGCTTGGGACGCTCGTAGACCATAATACACACAAATAACGGACATCGCACATACAGAAGGACATGTCCGTTTCAAAAGAATGGGCTGCCGGCAGAAGTGAAGAGCATATCAACGTGGAATTTAAAGGACTTTCAACATTTCAGGACACATGTGTCGACCCAAGTTGCTACAGCACCTTGTTACCGTAAATGTTGAAAGTGTGTACAGAGCAAAAGAAGTTGGCAACATGTGTCCCAATGTGTATCGACACATGTCAAATAATTCAAAATCAAATTTTCGGCAGCATGTGTCCAAGCTCTGAACAATCAGTAATCGTATTTGAATCAGCAGCTGAGCAACCTGTTGGTAGCGAACCACTAATTCAAGGGGAATATTCTCGGAGGATGTCACCCTACGAATTTACCACGCTAGAAACAAATTGGGGGGGGGGGTACAGTTCAGATCATGTTGCTGAAAAGATGTGTTCCAATTGTGATGTGTATCAGGTAGGAAAGGAATTGAAGTACTCATCCAGCAAAAATAGAGAAAAATGAAGACATTTCAGGCACTCTCACGAGCTTTCTCGTAGGCCTATGAAATTAGCCGTGGGCAGGTCACTCAAGTGGGTGATTGTCATGGGGGTTATTTTAATGGAGGGTGAAATTTGACATGGGTAATTGCCTAAGGGGAATTGACGAAGGAGGTGGGCAATTGTCCAGGGGGATCCTGATACCGATTTGGAAATATTCGACTTTTGGGCAAGAGTATGTATCAGTGTTCTCCAGTTGGTGTACTAGCTTGGCGGGCCCCAGCTAATTTCAAAATTAGTCTTTTGCCCCCTGCTATGAAAAGTACCAACCAACTAAAATATCCTTTTGAATAATGGTTTACCTGTACAACCATCCATCTAAAAACCAGAGGTAGTGCCAGAGAACCCTGGGGGCTATGCTGAGTCGGAGAAGCCTGCCCCCGTCAGTGAAGTTTGTCGTTCTCGTCGAGAAATTGAGGAGAGCCCGACGGGATATATGGAATTTTCCCCAATGTTAACTCTTATCTCGTGGCTTTCATATCGACTACCCCTCCTCCTCCCCCACCATCTCCTCTCCATCAAATCTATTGAAAGCCCCCCTCCGAACCGCCTGTCAGAACCCTCCCCCTCCTTAGTTGCGGACCCAGGTGGCTAGCCACCTCCCTTCGTGACGGAAACATCCAAAGAGTAAAAATAAGAACAAAGGGAGAGAGGGAAAAACGAAAACGTAAAAAATGTACGTGGTGATGTCAGTGGTGGCGCCAAGTGGGGGCGGGGCATGCCCCCTGTTTGGGAAGGCTGCCTGTCGGGGAAATTTTCCGGTTTTGGCGCGGATCTGTTGTGAATACGATAAAATATATAGTTCCCGAAATCAGCCAGTCGCCTGAGTGACGATTGACTTAATTTCGGTCCAAATTAGGGCAAATTCTTCAATACAAACCCAAATTCTTCTAATTTTCTTGGTTGAAAACTCGAATGTTTTCAAATTTCCTATAGGTAAAAGCTCACCTCCTTTAATTTTTTCCAATAAGGGCCCGAAATTTTCCGCGCTCTTCGAGCGTCGATATTTCGCTTCAAACATCGTTTCGGCACTCTGTCGCCCTCATCGAAGCTTCGGGTTACTGTCCCCCCTCGGGGAGCTTTGCCCCCCTGTCGAACAAATCCTGGTGCCACCCCTGGTTGGTGTAGGAGGTAGGTGAGCCGCACGTTGGGGCGGAAAACTGCTGGAGCCCCTCGGGGAACGTGGACCCCGTGTACAATTGCCAATATTATTTCAGCTGCTCCCAAAACTCATCTTTTTCTTTCTCAATCCTCCATCTTCCTTCCAAAAT
>CM055961.1:45247500-45250000 GCA_029531755.1 Holothuria leucospilota
AAACCAACGAGGGTACCGAAAACGTATGCACGAGATCTGGCAGAAAAGAAACCCAAGCACACCCGTGAACAGAACAACGGCTAGCTGACCAACGAAAATGTCATCAACAGGGCAGGCATACTCACGCCAGTGGAGGTCGAAAGTATCCAGAGAGAAGTGTGCTGCGAAGAGCAACCGGTGAAAAGAAACCAGCAACCTGCCAGTCAACAACTGACCCCGAATGACATGCCAGCATCAGAGCCAGAGCGATGCCCGGAAATACCACCTGAGGGGACGCTCGCCAGAGAAATAATAGACGAGATGGTATCAACAGGGACAGAAAGAACCAGGTCACCTATCCGGATATACAAACGGACCGACCCGCAGCTCCACCAGTTGGTACATGAGGCAAACGCAGCTGTTCAAATGATCCCAACCAATGACATCACCGAAACCAACCTACTGATGTACTCCACGGCCAAAGTCATAGCAAGGAAGCTGCAAGGACCGTCCAAACCACCAAGCAAAAAATACACACCACCATGGAAAAGGAGGCTAGAAAGCAAAATAGGCCAGGCAAGGAAGGACATCAGTAGGCTGGAAGCTGCGAAACGTGGACGAATGAAAATCACAGATGACCTGAAGCGAAGATACTGGGTCGAACAGAGGGGATATGACCACGCCATTGAGCAATGGCACTAACGAACCCCAACCAGTACCAGACAGGGAAGAGACAGAAAGATTCTGGCGTGGAATATGGGGAGTGCCCAAACAACACAGGAATGAGGCCAAATGGATAAAGGACTTCAATACCTGCCACGAGGCCATCCCCCCACAGCCACCAACAACTATAACGGAGGAAGTGGTGAGAATAAAGACCCAAAAGATGTCAAACTGGAAGTCCCCCGGACCGGACCAAGTACAGGGGATCTGGCTGAAAAAGATGACGAGCCTCCACCACAGAATAGCTGCACAACTACAGCAGGTTGTCAATGATCCAACAACTATACCCAGATGGCTGACACATGGTAGAACAACCCTCATCCAGAAAGATCCTGCCAAGGGCATCACACCTGCCAACTACAGGCCAATAACTTGCCTACCTACGACATGGAAACTCCTCTCAGGGATACTGGCAGACAAAGTGATGGCCCACCTTGATGAACACACCATCCTGGCAGAAGACAGAAAGGGGCCAGGCCCGGTAGCCGAGGCACCAAGGATCAGCTGATCATTGACAAGACAGTGTTGCAAGGACTCCAGAACCCGCCGAACCAATCTGGCAGTAGCATGGATCGACTATCAGAAGGCCTATGACTCAGTACCCCACTCGTGGATAATAGAGGCCATGCGAATACACAAACTCGACCCGAAGATCTGCACTCTGATAGAAGAGACCATGCCACACTGAACCACAGATTTGACCGCAAACGGACAGCACCTTGCCGAAAATCCCGATTCGTTGTGGAAATCTTCCAGGGAAGATGCATTGTCACCGCTACTGTTCTGTGTAGCCCTTAACCCCCTCAGCCACATACTCAAGAACTCAAGGTGCGGTTACAAACTGAAATCGGGTCTCACAATACACCATCTCCTGTACATGGACGATCTGAAAACTGTACGGGAAGAATGAACGAGAAATTCGACTCGATGATAAACACAGTCCGAATCTTCAGCAATGGACATCGGGATGAAGTTCGGCCTTGAGAAGTGTGGCAGATTAATCATCAAAAGAGGGAAGGTAGAGGCTACACAGGGACTTCTCCTAGACATCGGGAGAAATACAGGACGTTGAAGTAGGCAAAGGGATACACAAGTACCTCGGAATCCTGCAGGGCATGGAGAATCTCCAAGAGAAAGTGAAGGCCAACACAATAAAGACCTACAGAAAGAGGATCAGACAAGTCCTGAAGACAAAACTGACCGGGCAAAACAAGATCCAGGCCTTGAACACATATGCCATGCCAGTCATCAGCTACACTGCAGGAATCATCGAGTGGACCAGAACAGAGATGGCAGAACTTGACCGCAGGACAAGGAAGCTCCTGAACATCTACGAGCACCCAAGAGCAAACGTGCACAGTCTCTACCTCCCACGACATCAAGGGTGTAGAGGGTTAAAAGAGGTGGAAACTACGATAACTGGAGAGAAGGTGGGGCTCGATAAATATATCGAAAGAAGGAGAGCAACTGAGCCCCTACTGCAGGCCGTCTGGCAGGCCAGGCCCCAACAACAAGAAATGGAGACAAGAGACCAATGGAAGGCAGGATGGTCACAAAGGTACCAAAGTAAATGGGAAGAAAAGCCACTACATGGACAATACCCCCAGCAGGTGGAGCAGGCTACCAGCATAGAAATGGCGTACAAGTGGCCATCTTGCACAGGGCTTAAAATAGAAACAGAGGCACTTATCACGGCCGTACAAGACCAAGCATTGTCCACGAAATATCACCAGGCCAAGATACTGAAACAGTCCGACTGCGGCAAGTGCCGAATGTGCAGGAAGCAGATGAGACAGTA